>JARFIW010000045.1:0-100408 GCA_036346225.1 Platerodrilus igneus | reverse complement strand
GCTAGCTCAGAATATAAATAAGTGCAGGTGCGTGTCCAACCAGTTTTGAGACGGAAAACCTAATGACGAAAAAATAAGCGCAGATAAATCTGATGATTAGTATAAACAACTAGTTGTTGGTTGCGAAATACCTGCAACTAATGTTGACTGTGCGAAAAGATAAATTGGAAAATATATTAAATCGCCAAATGGTTAAGTGTTGGGGGAACTTGGCAGCCACAGGCTGCTTACCTCCCTTCACAACCATTGAAGGTCGGAGAAATAGGGCATGTAACTGTAAAACAATAGAAAGTGATTAAACTGCATCTAACAAGAAAGAACAGCGCCTATGAGGAAAGACAACAAACATAGAATAAGAAGAAAATTGTTGAAAGCATATGTGTGGAGCACAGCACAGTATGCCTAGGAAATACGGGCAGTCTGAAACGCAGAGAGAAAAACGGTAGCAGCCTTTTGGAATGCTGTGCTTCAGATGTATGAGGACGATAGCATGGACAGACAAAGATAATAACAAATAAGTTACAGAAATAGTAGGGGAACAAGGATATCTGGGGAAAAGAGAAATAGTAGGGCGGAATACGTTCTAAGGCATTTTGGGGAATAGTATGTGATATATTACAAGCAGAGATAGGAAAAAAGAGGTAGATGTAGACTTAGATCAGACAGTTATAGATGCAAACTGTGCATATTTCAGGGAAATCTGTAGGTTAGTTCAGAATAGGGAACAATGATGGTACGCGTCTAACCAGTTCTAGGACTGAAGACCTAATGATGATGGTAACTATAACTCTTATTTGTGGGTAATATACTGTATAATACTACTTAATACATTAGTCACATGTGGCAGGTATAGGGTATATTTGGGATTAGTAAATAATTTATTACAGATTATAAAAAAAGGTAAACTTTGTTAATTCAATTAATTTTTATTCATTTATGTACAAGTACATAAAACTGTAAACATAATTGTAATTCATACAAGATGAGAGCATGTACCTACCAAACCATATATAATTATGACAATTTTTCCTTTTACATTATTTTCTTGTATACTTATACAAGCATATAGAATGTATTTCACACACATTATATGGTTTGGTCTATACCACTGCCCTAATAATAAACTGATGTATACAATAAAAAAATAGTTAATAATTATCTACATAAAATCAGACAGAATTGACATCAAATAAATCAAAATTATAAGTTAATAAGTACAAAAGAAGAAAGCATAAAATTATGTACATGATACCAGAACATACATATAAGTGTAAATAAAAGTAAAAATTAAACCATACGATTGCGAGTACAGAAGTAACTAAACCTGCGAATGCAATTAATCGTTTATTATACATAGAAATGTTAAATATAAACTGCTTCTGTAAAATGCCTTTAGTGCACAAACAAGCATATGGTCCTTTAATGGGTGTGGTATATTTTAATTAATTAATAAAACATTGCAATATAGTTCTTATCTAATACAGCTGAAATAATAAGATTTTGAGCAAAAAACACGTCACATGCCAGAATGCATTTCTTATATTTGTAACTAGAGCTAACTTCAAAAGCATACAAATGTTCGTTAAACAATAATGTTTGATATTCTTCATAAACAAAACAAACTTCTTCCTGATCATTTATGATTATGTTAATAATTGCACCAAAACGGGTAATTTATGTTTTCAACATGAATAATATCACCAATTCTATAGCGATAGTTGTTTATCTCAATTGTTTTACAAAATACTGCCTTACAGTCAAAGTTTTCAAAAGATCCACTTGAAATGGAGCAAATATTGTCAAAATCTGGCAAAACAGAACGAATTAAAACACAGTCGTGTTTCTCATACACATTATTATCCTTAAAACTTTTCTCTGCAGCCAGTCGAAATGCAAGTTTTAATTGATGTTTAATACCTAAACTGTGGGTAATATTTACTCGTGATGAAATAACGTTAGCACTTAATTTTGATTCTCTGTGTTTTGATTCGTACCTTAAACTGGATAAGTGTTTTAATGGACCAACTTTTCTCATTATAGCGGGATAATGTACTAAATTATGATACTTTGGTCGTAATGGCAAATTAAACAAAGTTTTATATAAATTGTGATGCTTTTCAACCAAATCTTGTAGTGAATTGCAAGTATAAATTGTCACTACATCGGAAAGTACAATATCTAAAATCTTTCGAAGCAAAATGTAAAGTTTCCATAATTTATTTCCATTGGGAACAATTGAACCTAACAATACCCCAGCATATAAAATGAAACATTTCATTTCTGCACAGGACATCTTCAATTTTTTTTTTAATATTATCCAATTCAATTATTGGTGGCTTGTTGGTTTCTTTTCCATAATTGAAGTATTTAATTTTAACATTAAGATTATTGATTGAAAATAACATCAACTACAATGAATTGATATAAAATTTCAACTATATCATATACGGCCACTCCCTCAAAAATATCATGTGATATATCAACAGCAAAATTCTCAGTCACATGAAAAGAATTAATCTGATTAAAAACACATTTCTCCTTTATTCCGGTTTGACCAACATCATGTAATTTTACGTCAGCCTCATAGTTTTCAAAGTTACGTATAGTTGCGTTATTTTGAACAACCTGTTTTTCCATTTCAATCCGACTACAATTACAAAATTTACAATAATGATTAGCACGGAAGCTTTGAACAAATCCCAACATAGTATTTAATCCAAGATTATCTCCTAGAAACAATGCAAGACAAAAATATATTTTATAAGATGTATCTGCAATGGTAATCGTTACACCATTGGTCTCTAAATCATTGCAGTCTTCAATCAATTTTGAAAAAACCACCTTTGCACCAAAATCCTTTAAATCAACACTATGGAACAAAATTGTTAGAAATATATTTTGTAACTGCGACCTGTACTTATCTGGTATACATGGCAGTGAAAAATAAACGGCTCCTAATTTATGGATGCCTGCATGGGACCCTAAAGGATTACCACATTCATATTCATCAAAGTAAACAAATAATGGTAGAACTATTGCTTTTTTACTCAAATGTTTTATTTTATTTTTCCAAAATTCAGTTTGAGCTATATTTGTTATGTGCATTTCCTCATTTAATTGCTCAGAGTATTTTAAAATTTCAGACAATACATTTGGCAGACATAAAAAAGCTATTAAAACCTTACTAATTGATATGTGCTGTGCCTTATACGTTTGAGGCAAAGCTACATTATCTCTAACATTATCATATCTTTGCCCCACAACATATTCAACAGGGGGAATATAAAGTTCTAGTTTTTCCAAATAAGTAAATCTCCTATATTCAGTATTAAATTGTTGAAATACATGTTGAATTTCATAAAAAGAATTATTTAAATGATCTGAATCCTCTTGGTTAATTTTGTATTTAGTAATAAATTTAGACATTAACAAAGAAAACCTATTCAGCTGTCTTTTTAGCAAATCATCCATGTTTTCAATTATAAATTGTACATGTTTTCTGGTCAATGAACCATCTGCATACAAACTAGTAATGAACAACAGTGCATTATTGTGTATCTCATTTTTAAATTCTAAAAATATATCAAAATTATCAATAATGTTATTGCGTGTATCAGTAATTTCATCAATTAGATTAGAACATTCCGAGGATGCTCCATTTTCACTATTTTCCAATTCAAAAAAACTACATTGGAAAAGTTGTCTTCAGTATCAATTTTCTTTACTACCAACTGTGCTGTTTGAGTGGAACTATTGGAATGTTTTTTATTTAAATGACTCTTAAAGGAATTGATAGAATTAAAATCTCTAAAACACCGAATTTCATTACAACTAAATTTACTATTGTCTATAAATCCATGAATTAACCTCAAGTGGGTAATCAGGGACTTGGTATTCAAAAATAGATTTTTACAAACACTACAGGAAGGCATTTTTACATTTAAAGCAATATTAGAGCCAAAATATAATTAGAACAAATAAGTATTGAAAGTTGTTAGTTTTAAAAAGTATATACTTTTATGAAACAAAAAATTCGTATTGTAGTAAACATAAAATAAAATTACTTAAGCTAGTTTACTCAAATGAAAATTTATGTCGGAAATAACACATGCGGTGCTTCCTACTTTACTAGTAACATTCGTTTTAAAAACAAGTTCTTGAATAAGGTACCACACGTGCTTTGATTCGCCAGGGTACTCTAAGTTAAGAGCATGAAATACCTTATAAAGAAGTTCCAAACAACGTATAGCACTATCGCATTTGTAAGTAACGTCATTAATAAAATGTAAAACGCTTTCACATCAGCATCTTCGTCCCCTACAATGGCTCCAAATGGTTGCAGAGGCAAATCATACGACTGTAGTTTGTGCTTCCTTCTTTCAAGTACACCAGTTATTTCAGCAAAATCCTACAAACAATAAACACATCTTACAAATAAGTTCTAATACTTTATCTAAATATAATTTTATAATCTTGTCACTTGTCAATTAAAATTATAGAAAGATGGTGTTGGCTTTAATTTCATGCATATGGTATAGCTGCTGGTTGTTGGCACCACAAATATTATGACAATTTACAAATAAAAAACCCCCATGCCCTAGTAATAGTAAACTGTTCTACGCTCAGAGAAAATTTTATGAAAAATGACACTATGTTTTTATCGTATCATTGACTATTATACGTTCATTTTGTTGAATTTTATTGATAATTATGAATCTCATAATGCGTTAGTTACGACTCCATAATACGTTTAGTTACAAAGCGATATACTACCTTTGATCAACAATTAAAAAAAAACGACTAAATTAACATTATACTTCAAAATCTCGACAGTTTTCAATATAAACGTTAAAAGTTTAACAATTTTGAAGTTTGAAAGTTGTCAATGATACGACAAAGCTATGAATGCAACTCGATTATTAGCAATTTAAATCCATCTTGGACGTTGACAGGTGACTCGGCTCTCGCTTCGTCACCTAGCAACGTCCTCGATAATTATAAATCACATAATAATCTTGTTACATTAATAGCTATAAACTCATTGTTTTTGTATCATGTTTAAAACAAAAACAACAAAACGTTTTAAACAACACTTTTGTTTTAAACAGTGTTTAAAACACTTAGTTTTCGACATTTTGTTTAATACACACAACCCTAGATCTGAAGTTGTTCATACTGCAAGAATATCAACATAAGAGTGCATACAGAGTGTATCGAAAAATACATGCGTCAAAAACTAAGTTAGATGGCAAGATATGAAATAGTGTGACACCTTAACAGGTAGATGCAATGCCCATAAAGCGACATCATGCAGTACCGAGAAAGTTTCTGGACTAGTATTATATTATCATCAAAAGTTTACAATGAAAAAGGAAATATTTAAAGATGAGTATGACTATAAAATAAATTTCAATTTATGCTGTTTATTAAATGTACCCTAACCCAACCAAACAACTTCCTGATACATTTGTTTTCAAAATCTGTACTTGCTATTTAATATAGTCAATAATCAATCACATAAAATTTAAATATTACCTTAACCTTCAAAATAAAGCTTTCCTGTACTTCTGATCTTGACGGTCTCCAAATTCCATGCTTTTAGAATTTTTAACTGTAACGGGTGAGAATAAAATGGTAGTAATAATAGCGCCTTGGAAGAAATATCTTAAAAATAATATACGTTAAAATATTTACATATAGAACTATCACTTATTTTACCCTTCATGCCATCATCTTTCATAATTAAGTTTCTTTCTCGTCCTTCTAAAATTATGGCTTGAGCAATGTTAGGCCACTCCTTATAAATGATATCGATTTTATCTTCATTTTCTTTATTAAAATCAGATTCTACCTAAAAGAATAAACATAATGTAAACAGAAATATTGTTCTGTTAAAAATGTCATATTCAGAAATAAACCTTATTGTTACCCTTAACTCAATTTATGAACCAAACAAACCTACCTATGCACATATAGAGACGAATCGATATGAGTAAATACGAGTACATACTCGATACTTTTCCTTCAATACCAAGTACTTTTGGTATCAATACTTTATGATCGAGTACTGAGTAGGTATCGGTAAAAGTACTTGTATTGGTACTCATTTGTGCATGGGGTTGGCGCACGGTAGTATCATGCCTAATAATTTTGGTGTGAAAAATAATAAGCTTATGTACCATTCACCTTACTTACAAAATGGGTCCGCCAAAGTCTAGTGTATGGTTATATTTCGATAATCAAGATAACATAAATGCTAGATGCAAGAAATGTTTTAAACCCGTGTGATACTGTGGCAGTATACTTCTAACCTGCATAAACACATGAAAACCCATCCTGATTATATTTCACGTTCATACTTTCATGCACGTTTCACAAACAATAAAGTATAACAATTTTAATTATTGTTTAATGCAACCTAATAAAGTGAAATTAATGTAATGCATTTAATTTCATAAATATATTTGTGAAACGTGCTTGAAAAAGGTCATCGTGTGCATAAACCTTTATTTCTACATTCAAAATTTAACGATACAAGTAGGTATCAATACTTTTCATTCAATAGAGTATATATCAATACTTTCTTTTGATACCACTACCGAGTAAAAGTATCATACCAATACGGTATCGATTCGTCCCTATGCACATATTCAATTGTCTTTTATAGGTTAGTTAAAATCATTAGCTTACCAATTCTATTCCATAGTATAATCTTAAGCAAGGAATTCATTATAAAGTTCTTCCAAGTCGTAATGTTTGTAATTATTCTTCCTCAATACAAATGTTTCCTCCCAAGCGAGTAAAATTTTTCATATGGTTCCAGTGCAATTTTCAAGAAATTTATTTTATTGTCATCTGCCTCAATCGGAATTGAAATCTGTGATGATTCTTGGGGGCTGCTACTATCGTCTCTATTTGCATTTGCTAATCGTAACGCAGCTTTCAAGTTTATATAGCGCGACCACAATTTACCCCGAGCAGGTTGTCGCCGAAGTCCGTGTTTTGGCGAACTGAATGGTATATAATATGTTTCTGCACTTTCCCAGGAAAAATGCAGCAATTTCCTTTGCAGCTTTAACGAATTGACTGGATTTTATTCTAAAAATGAAATTATGCCAATAAAAAGTTTCTCAAAAGAATTATAAGTAATTACTCCAATTTAGACTGGCAAAGCGTGCTTCCATTTACAAGCGACCCAACAATAATCTTAGCAATTTTACTCCTTAAGCAGCTATTTAGTTTTTTTCGGTTGGCCAAAATCACCTGCCCTTCGGCAGTTTTATTGAACAGCTCTTCAAGGTTCTAATTAAAGATTGAATATAAAAAAATACTATTAAATAAAAATTAAACCTTGTCTGAGATATTTCCCCTATAGTCAGTAAAGTTTTGTGTTGCTGATAAAGTATCAGTTCCTAAGGGTAATACTTGAACCTTAAACGCTTTTCTTAGTTCATCATCTGGTTCTATAATCATGCAAGTATCATCGAATGAAAAATTGCTTCCCAAGGTATCAGAATCAGACGCTGTTTCAAAGTTCTAAAATGAAAAATTATAATGTGCATGCATGAAAAGCTATCTAATATGGTAGAATACATTAGCTGAAAGCTGATGCTTGGAATTATTCAAATATTCTGTATATTTCTTTTAAAAATAAGTCTAGGTCCGCTGAGAGAAAATAAAAGCTGAATTGTTTCTGAATCCAAGAGCTCAAAACTTTCATCATCAATCCCTTGCTCTAAAAATAAAATAAAAGCAATAAAGCATGCAAATACTATTTAAGCAGTAGGCGGCCATTGTTTAAACTTATTCAGGGTAAACATAACTTGTATTATACTTACTTGAAAAGTTTTCAATATAGGGCTGGAACCCCCATTGCTTTAGTAACGATGTGTACGCGAATTCCATAATTTATATTGGTTAATTAAACATAAATACATATAATAAAAGCTTTATTTAACATACAAGAATGTAAGAAGGAAATGCACCGTGAACCAAACCAAAACGTACGAGGGTCATTATACGCTTTTAGCATTGCCGTGTGACATTTTGTGGCGCGCATATTGTGCTATTGAAGGGAAGTGGAACTCATATCATTTCCGAGTCCCGAAAACTAACGATTCTCCATGAATATCAAAGTAAATAATAAATTTATTTGTGATGATTTACCATGCATTTGGAGTAAGAACACAGACATATATTCTACTAACCTTGTTTAATTATGCCTAATATCCTTGTGTATTGGAAGTATTTAATAATTTCAGTGTATTTATGGGTAATAAATGCATATTACCCTTTACTAAGCGAGTAATTGCTATAAGAAACTTATTCCAAGAAACTGCGTTTATTTGGCATTAACACTTAAGAAGTTTGCAGGTAATAAAATATATATTAATGGTTATTAAATTCAACTTAGATATACAGTTTATTTAAACCATTTTTCTCAGTGTACCACCAAAATTAGAACGGTTTTCGACGCGTCGTTTCGCCCCACCTTAAACAGTAAATCTTTTAATGATTTTCTTTTACCAGGTCCTAAATTGCAACGTGATATAACAGACATCATTTGCAATTTTCGACTTCACGCTGTAGTCGTTTGTTGTGATGTTCAACAAATGTACCGCCAAATATTAATAAACAAAGATCAACGTAAATTTCAACACATTTACTACCGCACTGAACCTGACGGTGACATTCAAGAATACGAATTGAATACGGTCACCATCGGCGTGTCAACCGCACCCTATTTAGCGCAAAGGGTGCTTCATCAATTGGTTGAAGATGAAGGTCAACAATTTCCTTTAGCTTCAAAAGCTATAATGCAACAAACTTATGTGGATGATATCTGAGAAAGTGTAGATACCATTCAAGCAGCATTACAATTACAAACGCAGTTAATAGACATTTTTAAACTAGGAAGTTTTAGTTTACGAAAATGGATTAGCAATCATCAATCTGTTCTTGAGGGTGTACCCATTGATTATCGCAATCACGCTTTAATTTTAAATACAGAAGATAATTCTGTTAAGATCCTCGGTGTTCAATATGAACCACGCGAAGATTGTTTTTCGTATTGTTGCGATCCACTATTAGGCAACCCGTCAAACATACAAACGCTCGGGGCACAGCGCCTTCTCAAGGATTCCAGAATTCTTCTAGAAATTACGGGAGCATGAGTCATCCATGCAATCCAGAGTATATATAAGACCGCTAATGAATGCAAGAGTCAGTCTATTCTTGAATGTCTAATATAAATTATATCCTTGTAAAGTAAACGTAGTTGAGTTTTTAGAATATATACATAAATGATATGCTGTGTCTAATGTGCATGCAGCTTGCAGTATACATAAATAAATAGAAGTGTATAAACAAATAGTTGTGTTAGTGTGGTTATTGGACCTAGGGTAAAGAAGTTAGTTTAAGAAGATATTAGTGCTTGTAAATTCATTAGTGTAATAGTGCTTCATTGTTAAGTGGACTGAAAACATCTATAAATAAGGCATATATTGTTAATTAGACTTGTGAACAGTGAGTAATAAAGACCATTATTATTACTTGTTTTAAATTAAAGAAACGCGGTAGTAGTAGCCCGTTACACTGGTGTCAGGCATTTGTGGGGTATATAGTGATTAATTTAAAACACAAGTCTAAAGACATTTAAGTAGTTTGTATATGCCAGTGACAAGAAATCAAAGTAAAATGGAGGCAGACACTTTAATGAATTTCCTCAAGGATTTTAAATCCGGTATGGAGAAAAGGTCGGCTAAACTAGAATTGACACTTAGTGAAAATGCTGAGAAAATAGAGGAAAAGTTAAGTGAAAATACAGCCACGTTAGAACGAAGATTAATGGAAAGTTCCATTGCATTGAAAGAAGATTTCACTGAACAGGTAAAAACAGTTGAGCAAAAGTTGGACAGTAAATTGATAAAAATGGAAGAAGATGTGATGAGGCTGCAAGAACAAGTAATTTCACTAACAACGCGGCCACTTGAATTGCCAAGCCAAGTTGTTAATCAGAACATTCCAGAAATAAGAACCACGGAAAGAAGCGAGTCAATTCCGTCTAAATTTAAAGTAAAACCACCTACATTCGATGGTAAAACACCTTGGCCCACATACTTGAAACAATTTGAAGCTGCTGCAATAGCCAACAGTTGGTGCAACAAAGAGAAGGCTATCTCTAATAGTGGCCCTACGGGGGGAAGCTCTTAACATCTTACAAACGATTCCCGATCACCAGCAGAATGATTACGGCCTCTTAACATCGAAGCTTGAGATGAGATATGGAAACGCTCACCTTCAACAGGTTTACCACGCACAAGTTAAGAACCGCTCGCAAAAGACAAGTGAAAGCCTGCAAGAATTCGAAGCTGACATCGCCAGATTAGTTAGATTGGCATATCCAACGGCACCAGATAGTTTCCTCGAACAACTGGCTGTACAAACATTTGTGGATGGCGTTAAAGATGGCGAAATACAGCAAGCGCTAAGATTAGCACGGCCAAAGATGTTAGATGACGCACTGGCTCATGCGCTTGAATTTGAAGCAGCTAAGCAGACATCACACAGAATGAGTCACAAAGTTCGGTCTGCCTTAGAGGAACCTGATCAAGCGCAGAACAGCATAGAGGAAATAATCAACCGTGTGGAAAAGCTTGAAAGACAACGACCGCGGAGATGGGGTCTGCGATGCTGGAACTGCGGCGAAGTTGGTCATATACAGAGACGCTGCACTCAACCAAAAAAACAACCGGTTGAGCAGCAGGAAAACTAAAGCAAGTCGACGTAAGGGGGCAAACGTCGACAGCACAACGTAGTGCCCGGAGATTATCATCCGTGCTGCATCGTCGATGGGGAGTCTGGACAGCATTTATATCGATGGAAGAATTAATGGTAGGGGTGTCCGATTACTCGTGGATACAGGAGCGACAAAAACTATTGTGAGACCAGATTTGGTTGGTCGTGGAAAAATGCTACCTGTATCGGTGTGTCTTCGAACGGCAAGTGGTGAGAAAATTTGTACTCACGGAGAGACTGCCGTTATGTTGACAATTGGGGACTAATTAATTAATCATCGAGTGTTGGTAGCTGAAATTACAGAAGAAGTGATCTTGGGAATGGATCTCATGTGAGAATATGGGTTTCGTGTAAACATGAAAGAAAATGTGCTTCGGATAGATGATGATGAGATTCCATTTCAAGGGACGAGTAACCAGACGATGCAAGTTCGAATGATTAGCGATATGAAAATACCCGAGAAGGCGGAGATGATAGTAATGGGACGCCCGGATGGTACGCTCCGGGAAGGACAAGTATGCATGATGGAAGCAACTGAATCGGGGATGGGTCAGGAGGGACTTCTGATTGGAAGAACGCTGGTAAAGTCTCGAAATATGGTACCAGTAAGGGTGCTGAACATTAATCCCCATACAGTGACCCTGAAGAAAGGCATGATTGTGGGAAGTTGCATTCCAGTATGTCATATTAAACGTTGTGTGGACGACACGAAAAATAAACCAACCAAAGGTTGCTCACAGAAATTGCTGGATATGTTGATACCCTCGTGTCAAGGATTAAATGGCGACCAACTGGGCAAGGTAAAAGAACTGGTCGGACAATATCGAGGTGTGTTTGCACTGGATGATAGTGAGAAAGGAAGGACGAATGTTGTGCAACACAAGATCAATACTGGAGATGCGCAACCGATAAGACAACACCCCAGGCGGCTTCCTTTGGCAAAACGTAAGGAAGCTGAGCAAATTATCACCGATATGGAAGAACAGGGAGTGATTGAACCCTCGAATAGTCCATGGGCATCCCCGGTAGTGCTTGTCAAGAAAAAGGACGGGTCGACAAGGTTTTGTGTAGACTACCGGCGGCTTAACAATGTGACAAAGAAAGACAGCTATCCTTTGCCCAGAATTGATGACACCTTAGATACTCTATCCGGATCTAAATGGTTTTCGACCTTGGACTTGAAAAGCGGATACTGGCAAGTAGGCTTGGAGCCAAACGATAAAGAAAAGACTGCCTTTACAATTGGAACGGGATTATGGCAGTTCAAGGTCATGCCATTTGGATTATGCAATGCTCCTGCTACTTTTGAACGATTGATGGAGTCGGTACTGCGTGGAGTGTCCTGGAAGACATGTCTGGTGTACCTGGACGACGTGATAGTGTTAGGTCGGTCTTTCGAAGAACATCTTAAGAACCTAGAGGAGATATTCCAGAGATTACGGGGGGCAAACCTTACATTGAGCCCCAAGAAGTGTCACCTGTTTGGAAAAGAGGTGAAATACCTAGGACATGTCGTTTCGGAGACCGAAATAAGAGCTGACCCTGACAAAATAAAAACGGTACAGGAGTGGCCTACACCAGCAGATATACACCAACTACGCAGTTTTCTAGGATTGTGCACATATTACCGACGTTTTATACTTGGGTTTGCGAACATTGCCAAACCGTTAACAAAATTAACCGAAGATGGACAAGAATATGATTGGAATGACGACTGCCACAGTGCATTTGAACAACTGAAACGGCTACTAGTTACAGCACCAATTTTGAGTTATCCACGGATGGAGGGAAAATTTGTGTTGGATACCGATGCCAGTAACACAGCTATAGGAGGCGTTCTTTCTCAAGTGCAGGACGGACAAGAAAAAGTTATTGGGTATTTCAGCAAGGTCTTGTCGCGGCCAGAAAGGAACTATTGTGTGACAAGAAGGAGCTGTTGGCCGTCGTCAAATCCGTAGAGCACTTTTATAAGTACTTATACGGCCGTAAATTCCTGTTGAGAACAGACCATGCTGCACTGAAATGGTTACTACAGTTTCGAAATCCTGAAGGGCAAGTGGCAAGGTGGATAGAGCGGCTGCAGGAATATGACTTTGACACAGAACATCGTGTAGGAACTAGCCATCGGAATGCAGACGCTCTATCAAGGAGACCTTGTCCGATGGACTGCAATCATTGCTCCAAGATGGAAGAGAAAATAAGTGTCATCCATAGAATGACGGTAACCGATGATACTTGGCAACTCGAAAGAATACGAGATGACCAGGAGAATGACGCCGAATTGGGACGTATTATTGAGTGGAAAAATAGAGGACAACGGCCAGCTTGGGAAGAAATTAGTATTTCAAGTAGGAGCCTGAAGGCATACTGGGCACAGTGGGACTCCTTGATGATGGAAGATAGAATCTTGAAACGACGCCTGGAATTTAAAGATGGCACTGAGAGACTTCAAGTGATAGTGCCGAGAAGCAGAGTGCCGGAAGTGTTGCAGCACTTGCACGATGGGTATTTCCGGAGGGCACTTTGACGTGAAAAGAACTCTCGAAAGAGTGAGAGAAAGATTCTATTGGGTGAACTGCAAAGAAGATGTGAAGGAGTGGTGCCGGAAATGTGAATTGTGTGCCTCTGCAAATGGCCCGGTCACAAAACGGAAAGCCCCAATGAGACAGTATAACGTGGGGAATCCTTTTGAGAGGGTAGCCATTGATATAGCTGGTCCGTTTCCTGAATCAGAGAAAGGGAATAAATACATCTTGGTTGCAATGGATTATTTTACCAAATGGCCGGAGGCATATGCTATACCTAACCAAGAAGCCGAGACCGTTGCAGATGTACTAGTGAGGGAGTTGTTTTGTCGCTTTGGAGTTCCGATGGAATTACACTCCGATCAAGGTCGGAACTTCGAATCAGCGTTGTTTCAAAACGTCTGCAAGCATCTTGGAATCAGGAAAACTAGAACCACGCCACTTCATCCTCAATCGGATGGAATGGTTGAAAGAATGAACAGGACGTTAGGAAAGTACCTGGCCAAAGTTGTCTCTGAACATCAACGAGACTGGGACCAATATTTACATTTGTTCCTACTGGCGTACCGATCTTCGGTACACGACAGCACAGGATACTCGCCCGCTTGCGTAATGCTAGGACGTGAACTGCGGCTACCATGTGATCTTCAGTTTGGATTTAAACCTGGAGAAGAGATCGCCGGTGAAGATTACGTTAGTAAGCTTCGTGAAAGAGCAAATAGCATTCACGAAAACGTCCGAAAGAATATCCAGGCAGCAAGCGATCGAATGAAATCACAATATGACACGAGAGCACAAGAAGGTGGTTATCAACCTGGAGATTTAGTGTGGTTGTACAATCCAAAAAGAAAACGTGGATTGTCGCCAAAACTACAAAGACAATGGGAAGGGCCGTACGAAGTGTTAAAAAGGATTAATGATGTAGTGTACCGGATCAGAAGATCCCCTCGTGGTAAACCGAAAGTGGTACACTTTGACCGTTTAACATCCTACGCTGGCAACAACCAGGAAGACTCGAATAATGATAATGGTGTTCGGCAAGTTATTAATCATGAGCCAAATGTAGATTTTGAGAGCTTTATGGCGGCGTATGGTGGTTCCGCTAAGGCGAGATTTGGCGTTGTTGTTGAAAAACAGCAAGATCTGTTTAGAGCACCAGGAGAGTATTCCCTTGCACATTGCGTAGCCCAAGATTTGGCAATGTCAAGGGAATAGCTGTTGTTTTCAAGAAAAGTTTGGATGTGTGGATGAATTAGTACAACAGCAGCCAACTGTAGGAAAATCTTTGGTCCTTCAAGATAAAAATCGTTATGTTTACTATCTGGTCACCAAAAATTCTTCATGGCAGAGACCTAGTTATGGACATCTATGGGAGGCTTTGCTAAATCTTAAGGCGCAGATGATGGAAAATGGAGTAACGAGACTAGCGGTGCCAAGCTGGGCTGTGGACTGGATCGCTTAGACTGGAGGATAGTCCGAAATATGCTAGAAGTAGTTTTCAGGAACCAACGTCCAGGTTCTTGTTTGTTGTTATCAACCGGTTGCCTACCAAGACCAGGAAAAGAGTGTTGACTGCTACTTCCAACGACGCGGTGGATGCACCAGAGGAGATAGTTGCCGATACCGTCACCAGTCATCGAATTGGCGTCAAGATGGATTTACAGTTACGAGACGTAACGGTTTTAAAGAGGGGGCAGTGTTGCGATCCACTATTAGGCAACCCGTCAAACATACAAACGCTCGGGGCACAGCGCCTTCTCAAGGATTCCAGAATTCTTCTAGAAATTACGGGAGCATGAGTCATCCATGTAATCCAGAGTATATATAAGACCGCTAATGAATGCAAGAGTCAGTCTATTCTTGAATGTCTAATATAAATTATATCGTTGTAAAGTAAACGTAGTTGAGTTTTTAGAATATATACATAAATGATATGCTGTGTCTAATGTGCATGCAGCTTGCAGTATACATAAATAAATAGAAGTGTATAAACAAATAGTTGTGTTAGTGTGGTTATTGGACCTAGGGTAAAGAAGTTAGTTTAAGAAGATATTAGTGCTTGTAAATTCATTAGTGTAATAGTGCTTCATTGTTAAGTGGACTGAAAACATCTATAAATAAGGCATATATTGTTAATTAGACTTGTGAACAGTGAGTAATAAAGACCATTATTATTACTTGTTTTAAATTAAAGAAACGCGGTAGTAGTAGCCCGTTACAGTATCGTATAAATTCGAATTCAAGTGTTATGACTAAAAGAAGTATGCTTTCTGAAATTGCAAAATTTTATGACCCTTTAGGGTGGCTTGCGCCAGTTATTTTTTATGCAAAATTACTAATTCAAAAGGTATGGTTATTAGGATTAAACTGGGATGAGCCGCTTCCAACTAAAATTCAAGAAGAATGGAAACAATTTGTTATTGATTTACCCTTGTTAACCGAAATTAGAATTTCTCGTCATATCGATTTTAAGTTAGCACTTTCTCGTCAAGTGATCGGATTTTGTGATGGTTCGTCAAAGGGATATGGAGCGGTCATATATATCCGCTGCGAATTTCAAAATTACATTAATATTTATTTGCTTAAAGCAAAAAGTCGTGTAGCCCCGCTTAAAACTTTAAGTATTCCTCGCTTGGAATTATCTGCTGCAGTTCTTTTAAGTCGTCTATTAAATTCCGTCGAATGTTTTATAAAACAAATCGAACCATGCTCCGTTCATTTATTTACGGATTCGTCAGTTGTACTTGCTTGGTTACGTACACCGCCTCATACCTTAAAAACTTTTGTGTCTAATAGAATTGTTGAAATTTTAGAACCTTCTCTGCCTACTTATTGGCATCATGTTTCAACACAAGACAATCCTAGTGATTGTGCAAGTAGGGGTTTACAACCCAAATTCTTATCGTAATTTACCCTCTGGTGGAAGGGCCCTCGTTTTTTGTATACGCTCTTTAGTACCTGGAACTTAAATTCTTGCAGTCCCCTACAGGATAATTCAGTACCAGAATTAAAGTCTGAAGCGCTTATTGCCACCACCGCTAAAATATTGCCTCTATTAGAATCAATAAATAAATGTTCAAGTTTTAGTAAATTGCAAAGAAGTATTGCTTTTGTATTGAGATTTTGTTTTAATTCTCGATGTAAAATATTACAACTTAAACGACGTACTGGTCCGCTTTTTCCGATTGAATTACAAAATGCTAGGTATCTATGCATAAAAGAAGTACAGGCATTCTATTATTCTAATGAAATACATCAAGTAAAAACGAATCAGTTGTGTTCTCCTTCGATACAAAAGTTAACTCCGTTTCTAGATAATCAAAACTTGCTCAGGGTGGGCGGTCGTCTTGTGAATACGACTCTCCCCTATGACGCCAAGCATCCCATATTGATTCCCAGAGACTCCCATCTGGCGGTCTTAATATGCGATTATACACATAAAATAACGTTGCACGGAGGTCCGCGTGTAATGCAATCTCTCATTCAATGTCAATATTGGATTCTCGGAATTCGTCAATTAATACGTCATCGTATTTATAAATGCATGCGCTGTTATAGATTAAAGGCTCAAACCTGTGAACCGCAAATGGCAAATTTGCCAAAGGCTAGAGTTCATCAATCGCGTCCGTTCTGGAATACGGGGATTGATTTTGCTGGACCTTGGACAATCAAAGAAAGTCACAGAAGAAATGCTCCGCAATCAAAAGGTTATTTGGCCATATTCGTTTGTCTAGCTACCAAGGCGGTACATCTAGAATTCGTATCGGGTCTATCCACCCCTGCATTTCTTGCTGCCTTAGATAGATTTGTTGCTCGCAGAGGTTTGTGCCACGAAATATTTTGTGATTGTGGCACTAATTTTAAGGGCGCGTCTAATTATTTCGCCGATGTTTATAAAATGTTAAAGGACTCTAATACCGCTATCGCTGATCACGTTTCTGCTATCAGAATTAAATGGAACTTTAACCCACCATCTGCTCCGCATTTTGGGGGGTTATGGGAATCGGGTGTCAAATCCGCTAAGCATCATTTGCACAGTCTTAGATCCTAGGATCCTTACTTTTGAAGAAATGACTACTATTATTACCCGCGTAGAGGCAATAATGAACAGTCGTCCGCTAGGTTCTATTTTATCAGATCCAAATGAAGGTACGGATTACCTCACTCCGGGTCATTTTTTAATTGGATCCCCTTTGTTAGCACCCCCAGAAATGGATTTTGAAAAGGTTAAATTAAGCGGTGTGGATCGCTACCATTTACTTCAACAAGCTACCCAGTCATTCTGGCGCCAATGGTCAAGAGAGTATTTACACACGCTAATGCCGCGACAAAAATGGTATACAAATCAACCAAATATAAAGCTTGGTGATATTGTTCTATTAAAAGTTAGTGACACGCCCCCGTTGTCCTGGCCACTTGGCAAAATTCTTGAGATTTATCCTAGCAAGGATGGCAGAGTTAGAGTTGCCAAAATTAAAACTAGCACAGGAGTTTACGTCAGACCTCTATGTAAAATGGCAACCCTACCGCTGTTAGATTCTGAATAACAATTTTTTTATTCTTTCATTACTAAAAGTTAATTCACTTATTTTGTTTGGAGTCATTATATTATAGTTAAGTTATTTAATTTGTGTTTTTTTTTGCTTTTGTATTTTTTATCAAAACATTGTTTTGGGTGGGCGGTATGTTGGCGCCATTAAGGTTATTTTATTAAAAGTAGAAACGCTAACATTTGTATATAGTTTATTTATCGCAAAGTTGATAACTCGCATATGTTGAAAGTTTAGTTACAAGTTTAGTTGCTCTTCGTACTTTGTATTGAAAGGTGTTGTTTCCAATACATAAGTAAAACGTGTGTCGCTGTGCCAATATCAGCAGCCAGCTGTCGAACTCGTCCGCCGCCATCAATAGCTATATTGATTAAGGGTGCCCTTTTTGAATCTAGTAGAAAAGTGGTTTCCTGTTGATCTTCTGCAGTCGATGCTGAATTGGTAAGTACTTTTGTCTTGCATTTGTTTTATTTAGGTATTTGGAACTTCCGCTAAAATTATTCATTAAAATTCGTTTGCACTACCGCTTCACGCTCAAACAGACCTATGGTTAAGAAGTTAGTTTAAGAAGATATTAGTGCTTGTAAATTCATTAGTGTAATAATGCTTCATTGTTAATTGGATTGAAAACATCTCTAAATAAGGCATATACTGTTAATTAAACTTGTGGACAGTGAGTAATAAAGACCTTTGTTATTACTTGTTTTAAATTAGTTAAACGCGGTAGTAGTGGCCCGCTACAATATTTAACAAATCTGTAGAGCATTTACAAGATTTTGTAAGCTACGGTCAATTATAGAACAGCAATTACTCTGTAAAGCTACAGATTGTCTGTCAGATCGTTACAGAAATGTCAGAATTATCACTTAAACGCTTAAGCATATTGTGGTATTCCTCAAGATAACACGCGTCTCGGGACACAATTATTTTTGGCTGTTTCAATGTCAACTTTGAGGTTTCACTTTACAATTATATTTAAAATATCCGTTAAAACTGAACTATCTATAATAGTATATATATTTTTTAATTTGAACAGTATCGGAATCTAACTGCTAAAACGCCTCTTCCACTTATATGTTATAGATCTGTACATAAAATAAAACATATACTTTTCGCATAAATATTATAATTATAAAACATCACCGCACCACGCCATAAAAGTTTTGAATTTCATTTTATTTGTTTTAACTTTGTACAGAATTATTAGAATTAGGATTAGATAAGTTTTGTTAATAAGTATTATGGAAGAGGAAATTATTTGTGAAGTGTGCAAAGGTTAACATTTATACAACAAACATGACTTTGAAAGGGCCAAAAATAATTGTGTCCCGAGACGCGTGTCTCAAGATATGGGTACACATTAGCACACTGTTAGCCACATGTGAAGTTTGCTATAACCTCACATAGTGCATTTTTGTCTAAATTAAAAATCAGATTTATTAATTAGACTCTAAAACGATGTCATGGTTACAAAATATTCGTTTAAATTTAAGAATTCCGAGAAATTTCAATATAGTAAAATATAGCCAAACGACGATCACTTCAGACACCAATGACGAAAAGTTTACACATTTTGGGTTTGAAAAGGTGAAAGAGTGAAAAAACAGGGAAAGGTTTAATGTGATTATTTTGATTATGGATTACAATCGTTGGATTTTAGTTCGCGAAGTATTTGAAGATGTTGCAAATAAGTAGGATGTGATGAACGATGTCATGTCGATGGGTATTCATAGACTTTGGAAAGATATTTTTATGGATCGATTAAGTCCTACGAAAAACACACGTCTTCTCGACGTTGCAAACGGAACTGGTTTTTTGTTTTAGGAAAGTCTTTTTCACTTATAATGTTTAGCTTTTATTAGGTGACATTGCTTTTCAATTTTTAAACTATGCAATTAACTTCCAAGTGCAGCAGGATTGCCATGTTACTGTTTGTGATATAAATCCAGCTAAGTTAAAAGTGGGAGAATTACGTTCACACAGATTAGGTTATGATCCTGACTTTATTAAATGGCAAGAAGGCGATGCTGAAAATTTACTATTTGAAAGTGACTCGTTTAATGCATACACTATTGCATTTGGAATACGTAACTGCACACATATTGATAAAGTATAGTACCATTGTATAAATATTATTATTATTGATTGGAAAATTATAGGTTGTTAGTGAAGCTTATCGAGTTCTAAGACCTGGTGGACGATTTATGTGTTTAGAATTTAGTCTCTTAGAAAATTCAGTGGTGCAATGGTTATATGATCAATATAGTTTTCAGGTCATACCAGTAATGGGACAACTAATAGTTGGTAAATGGAAGCACTATCAATATTTAGTTGAAAGTATAAGGCAGTTTCCTAATCAAGTGCGTAAAATATTTAATTTTTTTCTTATACCGGGTGTAACAAAATAAGGGGGTGATTTCTCATCGTAAAAGAGATAGGGTCTTTCATATAAAGAAACTTTATTGGAGCTTCCCTTGTTAAGATACAGCCCCTTAAAGGGGATACATAAAATTCGTTTTTCATTTTTTGTTACAAACACTAAAAAAGTTACAAAATTGAAATTAAGGTGAAATTTTTTACTATCAAAAATACACTTACTCAGTAATTTATTTGGTTTACCTCATGGTTGTAAGGGGTGGAAAACGCAACCCCTAAACTTTATTTCCAATAGCTTATTTCATTCTAAACAAAAAATGTCTCTTGAATTTTTTGCCCAAAATTAACCAGTTCACAGAAAAAAATTATTTTACAAACAACTGCAGAGATACATCGTCATAAGACGAAAATGCGAAACTAATTTATCTAGTAGGTCGCTATTAGTGATAGTGACAATTAAATTGTTATCACGCTGTCAGTTTGTAAATTTTTGAAATTCAATTAATAATTGTGTGTCGTTCTGTTCTTAATTTGTTAGTTTAATTATTTACTTGTTATTAAAATGGCATACACAAATGCAGAAATGGCACATATACATTACGTTTATGGTCTGTCGCACGGTAATGGGTTAGAGGCTTGTAGAAGGTATGCTGAAATGTATCCTCAACGGCAGCTTCCTTTGCATAGAATATTTGCCCCACTTCATCAACGATTACGAGAATATGGTTCATTCGAAAAAAGAACGCAGGATTGTGGTCGCCATCGAGAAGTTAGAACACCACAGCTTAAAGAAGCAGTACTTAATTTGGTTGAAGAACAACCCACTAGCAGTACTAGAAAGATTGCTTTCGAGTTAAATGTTGATCATGTGACGGTATTTCGAATTTTAAAGGAACAACTCTTATACCCCTACTATTTACAAAGAGTACAGGCACTGTTACCGCGAGATTTTCCGAACCGTCTTGAATTTTCCAATTGGATGCTGGAAATGATTAGAAGAAATCCTGACTTTCTGAATCCGATCTAATTCACAGGCGAATGTACTTTTTCTTGGGACAAGATTATTAATTTTCATAATAACCACATATGAGCTGATGAAAACCCTCACGCTATTGTCCAAGCTAACCATCAAGAACATTTTTGTCTTAACGGTTGGGTCGGAGTTATTGGGGATTATTTAATTGGCCCTCATTTTCTACCTCTTTGATTAAATGGTGAGGCATACACTCAATTTTTAAGAGAAGTGCATCCAGTACTGCTGGAGGAAGTTCCTTGTGGTATCAGAAGGGTTATGTTTTTTATGCATGATGGGGCTCCCGCCCATTTTAGTCAAGCAGCACGTCAGCATTTAACTCAAACATATCCAAATCATTGAATAGGTCGAGGAGGACCACAGAATTGGCCCGCTCGATCCTCAGATTTGAATCCTCTCGATTTCTATACTTGGGGCCATTTACAGAGTTTGGTTTATCCTGTTCGCGATGTAGAGGACTTAAGAAACCGCATCATCGATGCGTGCAGGGTAATTAGAGAGACTCCGGGAATATTTGAGCGAATACGTGGCTCCATGCGCCAACGTCTAGATGCATGTGTAATGACTGAAGGTGGACATATTGAACATTTACTATGATTTCTACATGTTGTATGTTTTGTTATTAATAAATTAGTTTTGTTTATTCATCTTTAATCATACTTTGATGCAGGTAGTAACTACAAAGTAACAATAATAATCCAGTTCGCATTTATGACGATGTATCTCTGTAGTTGTGTGTAAAATAATTTTTTTCTACGAACTAGTTAATTTTGGGCAAAAAATTCAAAAGACATTTTTTGTTTAGAATGAAATAAGCTATTGGAAATAAATTTTAGGGGTTGCGTTTTCCACCCCTTACAACCATGGGGTAAACCAAATAAATTACTGAGTAAGTGTATTTTTGATAGTAAAAAATGCCACCTTAATTTCAATTTTGTAACTTTTTTAGTGTTTGTAGAAAAAATGAAAAACGAATTTTATGTACCCCCTTTAAGGGGCTGTATCTTAACAAGGGATGCTCCAATAAAGTTTCTTTATATGACAGACCCTATCTCTTATACGATGAGGAATCACCCTCTGAAAGGTTTTACACTTATTTTGTTACACCCGGCATATCTCTTTATAGATTTCAAAAATTCTTAAAAACAAAAACTTAATGATAAATTTCTTTTCTAAATATTTACAAGCATCAAAATCTTCAACTTTGCTCCAATTTAAGCAACATTCTATCTCGTGCCATTTCTGATAGCCCAATGGTGAGCGTCTAACTTGAATAATCATGTACATGTATGTAGGTTGCTTTTTATTTTCATTTTGCCATTTTAAAGCTATCTTGAATTTTTTAATACGACTGCAGGAGAGTTTGGGATACCGCAATAGGAAAATAGCAAAAGCTATAATCGAAGTTGCACATACGAGGCGTTTTATAAGTTATTGTTGTTTAAGTATCATAAACTGGAATGAAGCAGATCAAAATTTCTATGTTCCTACTTTTCACAGTTTATCTTAAATTTTTAATACAATTTAGAAGCTTTATCTAAAAGTTACCTCAATGTGACATTCTTTCATGCTAAAATTGCACAAATTAGAACTCCCTTATTCTCTTTAAATTTATACATTTTCGGCAAAACCTAGTCTGCTTGATTAAAATAATGATTACAAAATCTGAGATACTGAAACAGTTGTAATACAGGGTAGGAAAACAAAAGTAATGAGAGTGGGTAGGACCAACAGTAAAGGAAAGAAGCGAGGAAGAAAACCGACAGTACCAGCCAAAACAGGACCCAAGGGCAAGGTGACCAGGCGTCCCGCTTTTGGCGGGATAATCCCAAATTTTCACAATTTGTCCCGCGTCCCGCGACGTTTTTCATAAGTCCCGACTTTTAGAATTAATTGTGGACATCAGAAAAATCAAAATTAAGTGTTGAAGCTTTGAAAGCTATTTTATGTGTCAAATATAATTTGACAAATTCTTGTGAAGATTTTTACAATATTTTAAAAAATGACAACAATCTACCGAAACAAATTCACTGAAATAAAAAATGTTAAGGAATAAAATATTATACGTTTTTTTTTGTATTTATAAATTGTACTTATGTTAAAAATAAAAAAATATTACGATATTATTTTTATTCTGTATGAAAATTTTTGTTGATGCTCCCCTCATTCAGAGTTGTTCCGGTTTGCCCATCTAAAAATCTGGTCACCTTACCCAAGGGTCAAGCGTCAAGTATGCAAAGGAACAACAAGGGAGAACGAGTAAAAGAGCGCTGGTAAAAGAAACGATGTACTACTAACTGTGGTAACCAAAACCGAAGAACCAAAGAAAAGAATAGCTAACTAGACCTAAAGTCGACTAAGTCGTGGTTTCTGAAGAAAAGAAAGATGGACTAGAAAGCACCTACCACAGGGGCGGATGGACAAAACACAATCGGACTAGGGACCGACCACAAAGAAGACCAGCAACAGGAAAAAGGGGAGGAATGTGAAACGAAAGGAACGAGAAAAAAACCAAAAAGAATAACACCAAGCACCAAGTACAAGACAAAAAAAAACTGAGAATCGTACAAAAGAAAATAAAACATCCCCAGTGTAGTTATGTATGAGTAGGTGTGGGCGTGTGCGTGCGTTTGTATATGGGTGTGTATGTGGGTGTCTGTATGTGTTGTGTGTGTATAAAGTGTGTATGTGTTGTGTTGGACCGCTGTAGTCACCTTTAATGACAGGCAGGTCGTACCAAGGTGTGTGTGTGTGTGTGTGTGTGTGTGTGTGTGCGCGCGCGTGCGTGCGTGCGTGCGTGCGTGCGTGCGGCGTGCGTGTGTGTGTGTGTGTGTGTGTGTTTATTATTATTATTATTATTATTATTTATTAAAACGTTTCATTTTGCGTACATAGTTCTAAAACAACTGATACATAATAATTAAGTTACAATACATAGTAAAAGAATACAAAAATAAAATATATATGGTAAAGTTCTAAAATAGAAACTGAATACAAGTTGGTGAGTAGCCTAAAACGCAGTTGGAGAGATGTCATTAAGTTCATTTTCAACTACCAGATCATTGTTGTTAACAGTACACAGCATGCTTTTAATGCACCACACCCTTTGAAAACTTTGCAATTGTCCAGAACTCAGTTTTCCCATGAATTCTTTTATTATTCTGGATTTTAAGCGTTTCGTGTATATAACCTTGAATCTTGCAGATCTTAAATTTTTCTTTATCGAATCAATTGTATTCCAATAGATGGTTGCTTTTGCTAAAACGATTAAGTAGTTTGCCAGCTTAATAGTGTCTGATATTCCTGGAATGCAACAGTATAGGTCTTTTATTGATATTTTCTTTGTTGGAAGTAGCCCTGATACCAATTTAATCACGTAGTTCCATAGTTCAGTTGTTTGAGGACATTTCATTATCATGTGCCAGGCATTTCCTTCGGCTGAACACCAAGGACACTCCGATGAATCTATCTCTCCTACTGCTGTTAAAAAAATGGGGTCTGCTAATCGATTCTTTGCAAGCCTCCATGATATCATCCCTTCTAGACCAAGTGTAGGGGCTGTAAAAAATGCGGACCAATTAACTTTTTCGTTGGACCAATGGGAGTCAAGCGGTTGTAAATTGTTATAATATTTTTGTGTTAAAATCTTTTGTAATAAACTCCTGTTATGTTTTTGAATTTCGATTATTCTAGCGTCGCTTGATTTTACAGTTATGACTAAACCTTGAGTGGGCGGATGTGATGTCTGAAGGTTGTGGTAATGCAATTTAAAAACGGCTCGAATTCTGTTATAATGCACTGCCAAATCATTCTGAACAACGGTTGTTTCCGTAGTGATTGCTTGCAAAACTTGTTTTGTGCCCATCCAGTTAGTTCCTCGAATGAAGTTCTTTAGGGTTTTAAATCCGTGTTCAGCCCACTTTTTACTAAATAGCGGTGGCTTGTATTCCAGACGCAATAATCTACTGTCTGTTGTAGGTATAACTTTAACATCTTCAAGGGATCTAGGAAAGTTTTGAATAGATGGTTGTATTTCATCCCACACTGCTATCAAATCTGAGAGAAAAACGTTTGTCTTTTTACTATCGTTTTGTGAATGCGCTTTGGAACACATAAGCCAAGGCCAGGAGGTTTCCAGGTTATTGCTTTCCGCGATTAGAAACTTCATTAATACTGCCCAATTTTGATTTTGATCGCTATTAATTAATCGATGACCAAGAAAGATCCTAAAACAGTTTCGTTTAGTGATTAAGTGTATCAATCCAATTCCGCCTTGAATGACTGGTAAATGAAGATCTTTTGATTTTGTCCAGTGTTTTCCGGACCACAAAAATTTTATGAATCGTTTTTGAATATGGTTCAGATTCGCATTGCTTATAGGCAAGATTTGCAAGTAGTGCCAAAGTTTGGGAGCCACATACTTGTTGACTATTGTTTTGCGACTCTTAATAGACAAGCCGGGATATTTTTGTTTGTACAATGTTAGCGACGTGTCTATTTTTAATAAAATCTTTTCCATGGCTACTTGACAATCTTGCAGTATATCTTCCGATAAGGAAACGCCCAATACCGTTATGTGAGCGGATGACCATTTAAAGTCAAGTGGAGTGTCTTTTCTTTGTTTCCACGAGCCAATCCATATTCCTTTCGATTTGCTGTTGTTGAGGATTGCACCAGAATGGTCTTGGTACTGTTCAAAAACGTCCTTAAATATTTGGAAATCCGATTCCTTTGAAATAAAAATTGATACGTCATCTGCATATGCGCTAACAACTACAGCTTGCTGTGGTATTGTAGGAATAGGAAAACCTGATAAGGATTTGCGGCATAAATGTAGGAAAGGTTCTAACGAGAGGACAAATAGCGGACCAGACAGAGGACAACCTTGTCGAATTCCTCTTTTATGTTCTATGCTGCTTGTAAGTAAATTTCCGATCTTAACATGCGAGGTAGCTTGGTGGTATAACGTTTTGATGTAGCTAATAAACTTGGGACCAAAACCAAAACTTTGTAATACTTTAAAAAGGTAGTTATGGCTAACTACATCAAAAGCAGTTTTTTGATCTAGATTTAGTACCGCTAATGGGAGTCTATTTTTGGAAGCATAATTTAGAATATCTCTATGTAAGTGAAGTCCATCATAAATGGTTCGGTTTGGTATAGAAAAACATTGGTCGGGATGCACAATTTCACCAATTACGTTCATTATTCTATTAGCTACACACTTTGCAACAATTTTATAGTCTGTGTTTAACAATGAAATTGGTCGCCAGCTAGAGATCTCAGTCAGATTTTCTTGCTTTTTGGGAATTAAACTTAATATTGCTTTTTTTGTTGAAGCTGGAAGATTTTGATCTTGAAAGCTTTTTGAAAAAGCTTCATAGAAACCAATCTGTAACGAATGCCAAAATTTTATATAAAACTCCGTGCTTAAACCATCGAGTCCGGGTGACTTTTTTTTATTAAGGCCTTTTAGAGCATTAGAAAAATCTTCAATTTCAAATGGTGCTTCCAAATTTTGTTTGCTATTTTCGTCAAGCTTGGGTAAACTCGATAACAATGTTGAATGTGTGCTTTCTTTTACCTGGATTTCTTTGTAGTGTTCTTCAAAATGACCTTTGATGTATTTACAAATTTCTATCGGATTTTGTACTATCCTATTTTCCACTTTTATTTCTTTAACGTATGTCGCTCTTTCGTGATGCTGTAAAAAAATCTGATCGGTTTCGTATAGTTCTTTATATTTTTCTATCAACGCAGTTTTTGTAGCAGATCTTTTGTACGAGTTTTGAACCTCTTGTAATATTTTGCGTGCTTCATTTGGGCTGCTGTCCGAAAGGGATTTTAATAACTGGGCGTTGAGTTTGTCGTGTTCAATTATTTGCTTCTGCTTGTTTTGCCTGCAGTACTGTATAGTAATATTTTTAATATTGGTTTTAAGTTGTTCCCATTTAGTAATAGGATCAATAGTTTTTTGGGTATTTTGTACCTCATTGGCGATAAAATAGTCCATGCATTCTACAAAAAAAGTATCGTCTAAAAGTGAATTTGGAAATTTCCAATAAGGTTTTTGCTTGTGCATATTGGTCATGTTTTGTCTTACGTTTATAGATACAGCAAGGTGGTCAGAAAAGGAAAGATGCACTTGCGAGCTAATCAGATTATTGAGCAAGTTCTCAGAACAGTATATGCGGTCGATTCTGGATGCAGATTTAGGAGCAATAAAAGTGAATCCTCTAGCTTCGCGGTTGGAAACACGCCAGCAATCATGTAAGTCGAAACTACTTATAATTTCCTGTAACCGATGTGCCACAGGGGGGTGTTGTTCCACAGACATATTCCGATCCAGCGTAGGTTCAAGCGTGCAATTAAAGTCGCCCCCTATTATAATTTTTGATTGTTCATAGTTACAGTTATTTGTTTTTAGTTTGATCAAGTATTCCTCTAATTTATTTAATATTTCTATTGCTTTAACTTTATTGTTAGGGCAGTACACTGTTATTATATGATACGTGCATTCCTTTATAGATATTGTAGCCTGCTGCAAGTACGATTCGTAAATTATCTCGTGGCATAATAGTTTTGTGTGTTTAAACTTTTTTGTAAGAATAGCCGTACCACTGTAGTCGGTAGTAGATGGGTTTTGTAGCCATGTGTAATGTTGAGAGTCTATCTGTATGGAATCTTTTTGAATGTTGGTTTCTTGCAGTAAAACTATATCAGGTTTGACCTTCGTTAAGAAGTCGTTGAACTGTATACATTTGTACTGACTTTTGATGCTTTTCGTGTTTAAGGTTACTATTTTTAAAGCATCCATTATAAAACTTGTTAAGTATATATTATATATTTAATAATAGTAACAGTAATTGTTTAGTAAGTACTGTTGACACTTTCTGTGGATTCTGTTCGGTCAAGTGATTGTTGAGATCCTCTAATGGATTCGGGAGGTGATAGAAGAACTGCGCCTTCGGCCAGTAAAGCTTTTTTAATGGAAACCGTGAGACGTTTACATCTATTTTTGAGCGCTCTTTCTTTGCATGCAATTACCGCATCCTTAATAATCAGTAGGAGTTCAGCGACATTAGTAGTGTATTTACGCGCAACTACTAAAGGCTTATCTTTCCCTTTAACATCTTGAATAAAATCTGTAAATTGAGTGTAGTCTATGATATAATTTTCATTAGGCCATAATTTCTCTATGTCCTCAAAATTATCTACATGCGAATTATCGGTTTTCAGTTTTTTTTCGTGCTTAGTAAGGTTTTTCTTACTTTGTTTCCTTTTTGGTGTAATAAATTCTAATTCACTACAACTCCCGTCGCCTTGTTCTGCATCCTCTATGCTATTAGTGGATGGCTTTAATGATTGCTCTATTCCAAATTCGTCAAAGGGGATATCGGTCGGCTCCAGAGTGGACTCAAGTGGTCTTTTTCTTGCAATAGACGATTGTATTTCATTAAATTGTTCTGTCTGTGGCGTATTTTTGTTAGGGCAGCGTGCTGAGATGTGACCTGTTTCCTTGCATATGAAACATGTGACTTTTTCGTCAGTTATAAATATGCGGTATTCCTCGCTATCGTGTAATAAGACAATAGTTTCAGGCACCTTTTGATTTTCGATTTCCGCAATGTACACCTGACGTCTAAAGCTCAGGACATGTTGTTACACTTCATTCGAATGTTTTATCTGGTCGGTACAGCAGTTACCAAATGTTACACTTAGATGGTGGTGCATTGAAATGGCGATAGGTGGCTCTTAAAAGCCGGTAATACAATTACCAAAGTTCATAAGATACACCATGACGTCACCGATAATTTATATTGCGCCATAATTAGGAGAGGTTACATAAAATTAAAACAATAAAAATTAGAGAGTCTACTCACGTGAAGGATCCGGTAACCGGCAGGAAATCACGCTACGGTAGCCTCGGCACCGCTGCTGCTGGTAGAGCTGGACATCCAATTTATCTCGGGGTCATGGCTGCTCCAGGGTCATCTCCGTTTCCTATATGCAGTGGAACGACAGGAATAGGTTAATTAAGGAACGACAAAACAAGATAATCAAGATAAGGAAAACTAAATAATAAGATAACACACGACACCCGGCACGACTGTTTCACTTGAAGGTAGAAAGAGAACAGCCCTGATTCCCGCGCGTCACGGAAACACGACCCCACTCTTTTTACTATTGCCTTACCCTATGGGGATAAAACACTTGCGCAACTCACTATTGTGACGTACCGGAAGCCCCGCCCAGTCTATTTAAAATGTTCCCGCGTCTTGCATATTTGAAAATATGGCGGAAACTTCCGTACATCAAGAAAACTAAACCTAACCTAAAATGT
Organism: Platerodrilus igneus; assembly: GCA_036346225.1. NCBI lineage: Eukaryota > Metazoa > Arthropoda > Insecta > Coleoptera > Lycidae > Platerodrilus > Platerodrilus igneus. The sequence goes on along the minus strand of JARFIW010000045.1, from coordinate 70,783 downwards.
TAAAGTGCAAATTCGATTTGCACGTAACAATCGCGACAAAGCCACAAAAGAAAAACTTAAAAAGAAAAAGTCTGTTAGCACAGTAACAGCTTAAAATCTAAGTCCTAACTACCCTACATAAACCCTAACTTAAAACCTACAAAATGTTTATATAAGGCGCCACCTGGTTTTTGGACCGATAACACGTCTACCGAAGTACCAGGAAACGGAATAGGTAGCCCGATAGTCTTTGACTACACTAATTACCGACAGCACAAATTTGTCGGGAGCATGAAACACTACTTAACCTAACACGGGTGCGACAAGTCGCCTAACCTATCTAAACCTATCTAAACTTATCTAACTAAAGCTAACATATAGTTCTTATATGCAAACACACATGAGTGTCGCATCAACTATTCTTCTTTTTGGCAAGAAGTGCCCAAATTTAAAAATGTTCATGAGAGTGCGTCACCTTGCACTCTGGCAAATTTTGTTTCTGGTACTTTGGTTTCCTCCGATGCACATTTAACTTGTCCATGACACAGCTGTGAATCCACAAATTTACCAAAAGTACCGCCTACTAAATCCTTATATGCTAACCTGACAAATTACATTTCTAAATTGGGTTAGCTTTTTCACTTAATTTTCAGGAAAAATAATTCCCACGTCTGGTCATATATACCACACGTTAGGACGATAAAAGATAAGATAAGATCTCAAATTGATGTTAAAGGTAGTAGATAAGATAATGACATTAAGCTTAAGTTGTTATCCTCAAAGGTAATGAATAAGATAACGGTATTAAGCTTTAGTTATTATTTGAGATACTCGATAAGATAACACGATATTAAGTTAAAGTGATTATAAGAGATAGTAGGTAACATGAATTTAAACAGAAGTTATTACTAAAGATAACCGGTAAGATAACGCGAAATAACTCGAAGTCATTCCTAACGGTAGTCGGTAAGATAACGATAAATTAAACTAAAATTATTACTAACGGTAATCGGTAAGATAACGATAATAAACTAAGGTTATTATTAAAGGTAATCAATAAGATAACGATATTAAACCTAAAGGTATTGTCAAAGATAATAAAGAAGACAAAGATATTGGCCTAGTTATTACCCAAGACAATGATAACAACAAAAGAGTGGCTCCAGTAGAGCCGTTGAAATGGGATTGACCCTATAAAACACAGCGTAGTCTGAAGGACCACCTGCGATATTAATCCGACAAGATAAGATATACACATTTTTAAAATTCACTAGACTCCTAAGAGAACTAGTACGATCATTTTCCTAACGAGTGCTTCGACTACGATAAGAAAATCAGACAAAGATAGACACGACAACTTAAAAGTATCTTCACAGATACAAACACACAAAAACAAACTGTTTTAAGGTAGTTTTTTAAATCGGTAGCACCCTAAACACACACAAATGCCCAATTATAAGCAGTTAAATACAGATACACTGTCCCCATATGCTAAAACAACCGAGAATTTAATAAGATAACAATAAAAAGCAATAGCACCTCACCACAAAGTTCAATAAAAAACAACGAAAAAAAATGTTTATAAGTTATGTAGATTTAGTAGAAAAAGAAGGGAATAATGATGTAGTATAATGTGGGCGACTGCAATAATTCAGAAGAAAACACATGGAATAGATAATCCTAATTTTTGCAACTGCGAATATGAACTATTTCTTTCAATGGCATAGGTCGCGAACACTATGTGAGCCCAAAGAAGAAAGCATTCACTCAACATCAGCTAAAACCAATCATAAAAATTCAATGGGTTATTTCAACCAAAGTTACGACAATTACCATACAATTAAACCATATAAGAGAAATACTAAAGACCGAACAATATGTAGTAGGAAAATTTCAAGGGTTAATTAAATGAAACGACAGAGCTATATTGGGGGTGTAGAGGATGAAGCGATATATATCTAACGGTATGGTGAAGGAAAGTCAACGAAAAGAAAAGATAGCTAAATTAAGGTAAGTAAAGTTAAACGTGTAAGAAATTATATACTATATAAGAGAAGGAATAAGTAATTAAAGATACTAATTGATGGTGAGAACAAAAAATATTAGGTAAATCGTGAGGAGAATGGGACATGAAAAACTTAATTAGCATTTGGGTCAGCAGAGAATGGCTTAAGGTCTTTAATATGCCATCTTCCTTGGCGTTTTCCTTCAGTATCCTGAAGTTCGTAGATAAGGAGACTAATAACACGTGTGACTTTACAAAGAATGAATTTAGGGGCCAATTTTGAAGAAAATTTCTTAGATGCATCCGATAAGACATAGTTCTTTTTCCAAACTTGTTCGCCCAAGGCAAAGGAAATATTTCGCTTACACAAGTTATAATGGTCCTTGCTCTTTTCGTAAGCTTTTAACAAATTTTTTCTAACGTCGTTAAAGATAGAAGGTAATGACTGTTGGTCCTTGTCCCAACGTACTTTATCGTCAAATTCGATTACGTTAGTATCGTCAGGCACTAAACCATAGTAACTCCCATCGATTGGGGTATATCTTCCAAAAACAAGAAAAGACGGAGTGAATTGGGTTGCTTCGTGTTTAGATGTACGCAAAGCTTGAGCAATTTCAAAGATATGTTCATCCCATGTAGTATGGTCTGAATTAATATAAGAAGAGATAGCGGTAATTAAAACTCGATTTACCCTTTCAGTAGGGTTTACTTGGGGGTGATATTTTGCGTTAAACCAAATTTTTTGTACTTTGTAACTTTTAACGAAATTCTGAAAATCTTTAGAGATAAATTGTGCACCATTGTCACAAAGAATAATCTGGGGGACACCAAAGATAAGAAAGACATTCTGTTCTAGAAATTTAATTATTGCAGCGGATGTAGCTTTACGTAAGGGTTGTACCATAACAAATTTAGAAAACCAATCGGTAACGACTAAAAGATATTGATTGCCTCTTTTCGATCGAGGAGAGGTCCTAATAAGTCAAGCGATATTAATTGAAAGGGATAAGATACACGCTTAAAGTTACCCATTAAACCAGGGCGAGCGTCTTGTGAACTCTTATGAGAGCCACAAATTTTACAGCTTTTAATGTAACGACAAACAGATTGCTTAAGTGTGGGCCAGTAATACAATTCAGATATTTTCGCGAGAGTTTTTGTAACACCAAGGTGTGCAGCTAAGGGATCGTCGTGACATAATTTGAGCACCTCACTGCGATTTGCAGTGGGCACAACGAGTTTCCATTCAGGTATATTCGATATTTTATGTGGGGACGAGGATACAAATTTATACAGTCTATTATTAGTTACCCGAATGGTAGGAAATTTGTCGGGGGTATCGGAAACTTTTCTAATCATATTGAGGTACCAGGTATCCAGAATTAAATTTGGAAGGTTAAGAGAAAAAACATCTCGAGATAAGGCATCAGGTACGATATTTAATTTGCCAGGCCTATGCCTAACGTCGAAAGTAAATTGAGATATACGCAAGTTCCATCTTGCCAAACGACCTGCGGGTTGTTTCAAGTTATTAAGCCAAGTGAGTGCTGCACAATCAGTGATTACGGTGAAGTGTGTACCTTCGACATATCCTCTAAATTTCTCAATGCCAAAGATAACGCCCAATAGTTCCCGTTCGGTAGCAGAGTATTTTTGTTCGGCAGAAGTTAAGGCACGGCTCGCATAAGCGATTGGATGTTCTAAACCATTGCTTACCTGGAATAACATTGCACCTAACCCAGTAAGTGAAGCATCGGTTTGTATATAAAACTTATCATCGAAATTTGGAGAGATTAAGATAGGTGCTGAAGTGATTAATGTTTTAAACTGTTCGAAAGCCTGTTGGGATTCTAAATTCCACTCGATAGTTTGGGATTTCTTTTTATTTTTGATTAAAGCGGTAATGGGTGCAGATATAGTTGAAAGGTTAGGTAGAAAAATGCGATAATAGCTAATCATTCCAATTAAACGTTTGATTTCGGTAACAGTTTTAGGTGTTTTAAATTTAGTAATGGCATCAACTTTAGCAGGATCTGCTCGTAAGCCTGTCCCATCGATAATAAAACCGAGAAATGTGAGGGATGAACGACAAAATTGAGACTTTTCCCAGTTTATCTTAAAGCCTGCTGCGCTTAAACGTTCAGCAACTTCATTTAATGTGGCGATATGTTCATCGAAAGAACTTGAGATAACTAAGATATCATCTAAAAACACAAAGGCACGTTCTTGATGTAAGATAGGACCTAACGTTTGATCCATAGTACGTTGTAAAGTTTGTGGAGCGTTACAGAGACCAAATGGCAAAAAATTATATTCGAAAAAACCTCGGCCTGGGACACAAAAAGCAGTTTTTTGGCGAGAAGATAAGTCGAGAGGTATCTGATAAAAAGCTTGTCTAAGGTCGATAGATGAGATAAATTTTGCGTTTCGAAGCCGGCTTAAAATTGAATCAGTTCTAGGTAAAGGATAAGCATCTGAAACAGTCACAGAATTCAACTTTCTGCCATCAAAACAGACACGCCATTCGTCATTCTTTTTTCGAACTAGTAATACGGGAGAGGTCCAGGGTGAATTTGAAGGAGAGATAACACCAGATTCTAACATTTTGTCTATTTCAGCATGTAAATGCTTTTGTAAGGCAGGCGATAAGGGATATTGACGTTGCTTAAAGGGAAGGGCATCACCTGTAGAGATAACGTGTGTTGCAGTCGTAACGCAACCAAGTTCGGAGGTATTAAGTTTGCGAAATTTGTCGATTGTAGCGTTAAGAGTTACATCTTGGGAGTCAGTAAGAGAGATTTTGTTAGATATTCCTGTAGATGCACAGGAGTTCGTTTTAATAGAGGTTTGCCATGAAAAATCCTGAAAGTAAAGTGACAGATTAAAAAGTTTACAGAAATCAACGCCCAGTAGAAAAGGATACGCTAATGCAGGGACAATCAAAAATAAAACGTCACATTCAAGAGATTCTACTCGAATTTTTAACTTAAGGGAACCAGTTACATGTATTTGATTATCGTCAGCTAAATTTATGGAAGTTTTTTCGGGAATAATTTGAATTTTGATATTTTGTTGAGATAATTGATGTAAACCTTCGTTATTTATAAGAGAACATGAAGAACCTGTATCCAGTAAAGCAATTACATTTAAGGAACCAATTGAGATAGATAAGTGTGGACGGTTATCGAAGGGTTTTTTAACAAGTTGTGAAACGGTAGCAGTCTTTTTATGATAAAAGGAATTGACGGTTTGTAACCACTTAGACCACTCGGCTGGGGTAGTATAGCATAGTTCCTCTAATGAAGGTAAGGTATTTTGTACATTAATAGTAACGGTATTATTATTAGATAAATTTAATGACGGTACAACGTTAGAAGTGGTTTTATAATTTGAATTTATTGGCGTCTGTGTCCGTTGGATGATTGGTGTTGAGGGCGATTTTGGTTTCTCGAGATATTCACACCCTGATTTGAAATATCTCGACGGGAGTTTCCCGATACGTTAGGATTACAGTTGGTGCAGTTAGATTTGTAAATATTTGAGCGACCACAACCATAACAAAAAATATTTCTAGGGTATGTGCAGACAGTATAGCTATGTCCACTTCGCTTGCAGTTCCAACAGGTAAGTGCGTTATTAGTTACGGTAGGAGGAACGTTAAGGGTAGATAGTTTACGGGAAGGTCGAACTTGGCAAGCTAAATCAGGTTCTAGAAGACCAGATAATTTCTCGGGTGGTGGCCGATATTTGTTAATTCTTAACCTCACTTCTTGAAGAGAACGACATAGGTCTTTAAAGTGAGCTAGCGAAGATATGGGCTGTAATGCCAAACGTTCTGAGAAATAGGGGTTTAAATTTCTAAGTAATTGATCGATAATTTCGGATTCGGAAGGTTTTTTGTCGAGTCTGCTATATAAAGCTTCTAATGAGGTAATAAAAGACACAACATTTTCGTCGGGACCTTGGGTTCGGTTACGTATTTCGTTCCAAAGGTCGTTAATGTAGCCATAAGGTAAGAAATCTCGTTTTAAACAGGCAACTAACTCATTCCAGGTAGAAATTTGGTGTCGTATGTTTCTGTACCATATTAATGCTGAGCCTGCGAACAAATCACCAGCTGAGATAAATAGGTCCTGGTCGGTACACCCGCGAGAAATTTTAAAATCGTTAATCCGGTCAAGAAAGGATGATAAAGAGACCTGCGAATCAAACCCTTCGGAGGTGAGACCCCATTTGTATACAGGTATAGATTTTCCTAATGGTTTAGGTTCGGCAAGCGCAAGATTTGAAAAAGGTAACGATATATCTACGTCTGCATTAAGATTAAGTCTTTCTAAAAGAATTCCTTCAAGCAATAACACCTCGGACAACAAACTTTGTTTAGCTTGAGTCGCTTGGTCATCGTTATATAAAGATAATGAATCGACACGTTGTTTGACGTGGGTTATTCTTGAAGTCAATCTCCCTAATTCGATATTAGTAGCCGCAGGATCTGTTTTGTTTATTATACCCGATATATCATCTAAAGATAATTTAATTTCTGATACGTTGAGTGGCCAGTCGCCAACAGGGTTCTTTAAGATAGCAATGCCTTTGGTTTCCTGTGCCAAAACAGCCCTAAGTTGAGATCGCCTATCATTCTGATTGCTCGCTGCTATGATACTCCTACATTCCAGCTCGTAGATTAATTCGAGGGATTTTAAATGTGATACGTTCATTGTGGATACAATATTCAAGACACGATATAAAAAATATGCGATTTTGATGCAGATCAAATGATAAAAAACGTTGCAGGTACTTTAAATTAATCCGATACGGTATTTAGGAGAGGAACCTTGTTTAGAAACGTCACCGATAAAAAATAATATGCAATGTTAAAGCTTTAATCCATGAAAACACCAAAGAAACACATTTAAGGTATATGGAAACGAAATCAATGTTCAGTTAAATACATATTTTATAGATAATGACAGAGAGACCTTCCAAAATGGAAAATGGACGCAGAGGATATGTTATTTAACCTATAAGGCAACAACGTATAGTCAAACACTTCTTAAAGAAGGTATAATAGCAATTTATTTCACCCAGTGTTTTTTAAACACAAAATTTTCATGTAAAGGTATAAACCATAGTGCAGTTTTTTAGAAAGTAACATAAAAGTTTCAAAAAAAACCTGTCTTGTAAAGTTAAGAAAGCAACCAAAGTTATATTTATGATAGATAATCTTGTAATAACTATATTTAAAGACATAAGGTCAGGTAAATACTTATTTGTAATACTTACATGAATAAAAGTATGTTTCCTTAAGTGATAAAGCTGTTTAAATAACATCTGTTAAAACATTGCATGCTTATAACTGAAATTAACATAACCTAAAAACAAAGAAGAAACCCCTAAAGTTCATAGCCTCAACACATTGAAGGCGCCATCTGTTACACTTCATTCGAATGTTTTATCTGGTCGGTACAGCAGTTACCAAATGTTACACTTAGATGGTGGTGCATTGAAATGGCGATAGGTGACTCTTAAAAGCCGGTAATACAATTACCAAATTTCCTAAGATACACCATGACGTCACCGATAATTTATATTGCGCCATAATTAGGAGAGGTTACATAAAATTAAAACAATAAAAATTAGAGAGTCTACTCACGTGAAGGATCCGGTAACCGGCAGGAAATCACGCTACGGTAGCCTCGGCACCGCTGCTGCTGGTAGAGCTGGACATCCAATTTATCTCGGGGTCATGGCTGCTCCAGGGTCATCTCCGTTTCCTATATGCAGTGGAACGACAGGAATAGGTTAATTAAGGAACGACAAAACAAGATAATCAAGATAAGGAAAACTACATAATAAGATAACACACGACACCCGGCACGACTGTTTCACTTGAAGGTAGAAAGAGAACAGCCCTGATTCCCGCGCGTCACGGAAACACGACCCCACTCTTTTTTACTATTGCCTTACCCCTATGGGGATAAAAACACTTGCGCAACTCACTATTGTGACGTACCGGAAGCCCCGCCCAGTCTATTTAAAAATGTTCCCGCGTCTTGCATATTTGAAAATATGGCGGGAAACTTCCGTACATCAAGAAAACTAAACCTAACCTAAAATGTTAAAGTGCAAATTCGATTTGCACGTAACAATGTTTTAACTCATTTACTCCAATCCCCGCCCCTATAAAGGAAATTGGCGATAAAAGTCTCAAACCAACGTCTTTCAAGTAATTTTCAATAACGTGGTGTGGTATGCACGGAGATACATTTGAAAGTACTATTCTTTTGGACGGGCTAATTAACTTTCTTGCCGATATAAATAAACTTTCAACGTTAATACCACCATATTTGTCCACCACATCTGATGCGATCTCTGCTGTTGATGTGTAAATGCATACTCTGTTATTGGACATGCGAGATGCAAAAAGAATCTGTTTCGGTTCGATTAATTTTCTGAGAGCTAAAACATATTCTCTTACTGATATTCCGTCGATGGCTTGGAAAACTATAGCTTGTTCCTTTTTAGGAAACAAACTAGCCTTGATTGCTTCCGAAAACAATGCTGTTCGTTTACGACTTTCGGATAAAGTATTATCTACATTGATAGTGGAACTGTCGGTCAAGACGTTATTGTTAGACCCCTGTTATTAGAAGCTTTCCTTGATAAAGTTAGTGTGTGTTCCATTGTTAGATTAGACGGATGTAATAAAAGTATAACTCCATTATCGGTATTTATAGAGATAAGGATATTTAAAAGGAAAGGATGTACAGCTGTTGATTAAACCGGCTTTATAGCCAGTCTAATGATATCAATTATTGTAATACGAGTTTATGGGATCCTATTCTTCTAGTAGTAATATACTATTTTGAATTATTTGCACTATACTCGATATGAAAAATAAAAAACTTACTACTACATAATGACGTCGTTTCACTACGCGTATTGATACCAAACACAATAGCGAAACTAAAGTTTTAACCACAATTAAACGCAAAAACGTTAGAGCGCTAACAAACCACGTCTGCTCACTACGAACTCTCGTGTGTGTGTGTGTGTGTGTGTGTGTGTGTGTGCGTGTGCGTGTGTGTGTGTGTGCGGGTGCGCGTGCGTGCGTGCGTGGGTGCGTGCGTGCGTGCGTGGGTGTGTGTGTGTTTTTTGTAATAAATTCTTTATTTTAGTATGCTCTATTACAGAGTAATAATACATACATAACATACATAAATTAAGCTAAAAAGATATTAACATATTAACAATGTCTTTGTTATATCAATAATAACTAAAGATTAATATAATTTAATTATTTCTTTGATTACAAATTATCTAACTGATAGCTTTTATTGTAAAAATATAAACCTTAAACATATGTATTAATGGATAATATAATACAACGGAGCGAATTTGTTCATAAATTTTTGTCTTCTGTTGTGTTTTATTATAGTAAACTTTGAATAATTATAATGGAAATACTTATTTATGCCAAAAGTTCATTATTTAATAAAATATCTTAATTTTTTAGAGTAGGAATTTTTTTAAAATTGTAAATCAATATTAAAATTAATTTTTTTTTTTTATCAATAGTAATTAAGGAGTATATAAATTACACAAGATAATATAATTTTTTTTTTTTTTTTAATTACAAATTATTTAGCTAATTTGTGGTAATCTAGAAATTTTAATCTTTAGTTTTATCGATAAAGTAAACGCTTAATATAATCATATAAAATGGATAATATACATAGAATTAAATTAATTTGTTTATAAATTAATGTCCTTTGTTTTGCTTCATTATTGCCACTTTGAATAATTGTGATTAAAAATACTTACTAAATAAAAAGTTTGTTAATTATCAAAAGTACTTAAATTATATACATAAGAATTATAATTATCACTATTAACTAATTAAGTTCGATACATATAGAAACTAAGTATATTTTATAAGTTATAATGTCTTTGTATATTGTTTTAATTTATCACGCTACAGTTTCTTGTACATTGGAACTATTATAGGTAATTTTAGTCACATAGCACTTCAAAATTAATTTTTTTGACAAAAGTAATAAATGAATGTAAATGATATTTTATTAAGTCCTCTTTTCTAATTGGCCAGTTTCCTTTATTAGTTATTAAATTGTTTATCAAGATTTCTCTTTCTATTTTTAATTTTGGGCATCTGAATATTAGGTGATCTACTGTTTGTTCTTCTAATTCACATATACATCTAGAATTGAAATTCAATTTAAATCTATATAGGTAGCTTCTTATCCTCCCATGTCCAGTTAGTATTATTGTTAGTTCAGGTGAAATAGGCAAAACTATATTGCTACGATGTTGAACTGTTGGGAAAAATGATCTTGTTTCAGATCCTTTTGTGGAGTTTGACCAAATATTTTGCCATTTTATTATGGTTTGTGCTTTTAATGTTTTTATTATTTCAGATTTTTGAATAAAATTATATATGATTTCATCATCTGGTAGTTGCGCTCCTTCTTTGGCGAGTTCATCTACCATTTTAGCATGGATGTCGTCATGTGTGTTTATCCATTCAAAATGAATTGCCCATTTGGTTCTGGTTAAACTGTTAATTTGGTATCTGATTTTATTTATTAATTTATTGTTGTTTGATCGATTTTTTAATGCTTCTATTGTTATTTTACTGTCAGGAAATAAAGCTAGTTTTCTGTTTCCATCTGGGATATGTGATTTTTCTAAGATTTTTTCCAAAGTTTTGGCAATTGCTAAGGTTTCAGCCTGGTTTATGGTACATTTATCATTTAGCCTGAATTTAAATTTTGATATCATTTTATTATGTTTGCATAAAACAATTCCTGCTCCTACTTTTCCATCTTTTTTGATGCCTTTTGTGTAAGCTTTATAAGTATAAGTCAAATTATCTAATGTTTCATCAATTTGTGGTATATCTGCTGGATGTATATATCTATTTTTTGATGTTTGGGTATCAAATTTGTATGTTGGCTCTAAGTTTCTTGTTATTTTATATAAATTTGCGTTTTCGCTTAATTTAATTTTTATTGGTGTAGTATTTGCAATAATGCAAGATGCATCGTACGATAGGGTTCGGCGTGCTTTGGATAATCTTAAATTCATAAGCCTTTGTACCCTTTCCAGTTTATTTTGATTGGTCTTTTTTGATAGAGCCTCTATCCAAACTGGTATTCCATATGATAGTAAAGGTAGTATGGCGCCCTCATAGATTATTTTCAAGGCCTTGTACTGTAATCCCCATTTCATCTTAGCGAATTTTGATAGTTCGTTTATTATTTTTAAGCATTTTGTTGTGATTTGTGTTACGTGGTTATTAAAATTAAATTTTCCATCTATCCAAACACCTAAATATTTCAAATTTTGAACTACTTCTAGAGTTTTGTTATTCAGGAAAATTTTTATATTCTGTCTAATATTCTTTCTTTTTCTTGATATAATCATCACTTTTGATTTGTTTTCATTAAAATTCATTTTATGATTTTTCATCCAAATTGATATTTTGTTTAATTCTATGTTGGCATAGTTTTCACATTCTATGATATTTTTTCCTTTAATAAGTAAAATCAGGTCGTCTGCAAATGCTATAATTTTAGTATTTTTGTGATACTGCAGTTTTAGTAATGGGTCGTAGTTAACATTCCATAAAATTGGACTATAACATGAGCCTTGGGGACATCCCTTTGATAAAATTTTTCAATAAAAAAGTGTTTTGTTTGATCATTGCGCTTCTATTTACGAAATAGTTACGTGTTAATTTGAATAAGTTTTTAGGGCATTTTAGATTTCTCAATGTATTTAATATTGAGGGCCACCATGCAGCATCAAATGCACCTTTAACATCTAGACTGATCATAAGAATCCAATATTTTGTTCTTAAACATTCCAATACAAACTCTTTCAAACACATTAAGGCATCTACGCAATTTTTTTGTGGAGTGAAACCAAACTGGAATGGACTGAGTAGTTTGTTTGCATGTAGGAAGTATGTCAATCTATTTGCTAGTAGTTTCTCTAATATTTTACCGCCTACGTTAAGAAGGCTTATAGGTCGAAATTTAGAAAATTCTTTATCATTTTCTTTGCCGGGTTTAATAATAGGTATTATTATTGATTTTTTCCAAATGGTAGGAATATGCTTCTTTTAAACACTCATTATAAATTTTTGTGATGAATAGAGGTAATGAGCTGTGTAAGATGGAATAAATATCACTATTAATACCATCTTCTCCAGGGGCTTTTTTGTTATTCATGTTTTTAATTACTTCCTCAATTTCAGCCGGAGTGAATGGTTTATCATCATTTGTGTCTATGTCATTGTTTAAAATATTTCTCATGTTTTTTTGAGTGTTGTTATCTGTACTGATTGTGTCTTCGGGGCAAAAATATATTAATAAATGTTGTACAGTTTCTTTAAAATTATCTGTGAATTTACCATTGAAGTTTTCTATTGTTGATAATGACATGTTGGTCGGAAATTTTCCTTTTGCCAATTTGTATACTTCATTCCATGGATTGGGAGTTCCTGTCATATTGCAATATTCCTTCCATGAGATGAATTTTTCAGTCACCAACATTTTTGTGTATGAAGCCTTTTCTTGTAGGTATATTTGCTTCCTTTCTTCTCTCAATGTAATGTTATTCCTTGTTCGTTGAAATCTTCTACGAAGGGCATTGCATCTTTTCCTTATTAAAGAGAGTTCTAAATTCCACCATGGTACTGATTTGCCTTTTTTAGAGTAATTATAATTTTTTGTTGTTCGAAAAGTATTTTTGCATGTATGTATTAAAACTGATTGAAATTTTTCCATAAAATGTTCAAAATCATGTGCTTGTATGACTTTTCGAGTTAATTCTTCATCAAAATTGGAATCTTCTAATTTACAATCAAATTCAATTCTTAGAAAGTTTTTAAATCTTTGTAGAAATAAATCTTTTTTAGTTTTGTCTATTAAATACTTGTATCGTTGTAGATATGCATCTTGTATTTTTATAGTATTTTCCTTGATTGTAAAATTTATTATGTTGTGATCAGAAGCACTTTCTTCTAGTCCACATTGCCAGTTTTTAATTTTACTTACCAAGTTTGTGCTACAGATTGTAAGGTCAACGTTACTTTGTCCTCTTTTGTTGATAAAAGTGGGTAGGTTTTGTTTTTCATTAATAATAATTAAGTTATTTGTAGCTAGAAATTCTTCCACTCTTTTACCTCTTAAATTGGTAACGGAATCGTGCCATGTGGCAGAACGGGAGTTTGTATCTGCGCAAATAATACAATTTGATTTACCTATAAATGTTATAATTTTTTCTAATTTATTCAAATCAACGTCAATATTTCTATTAAGATCAAAATAAACACTAATTGCATATATTTCTAAATGTTTCCATTTTATTTGAACTACTGCACAGTCTTCGTCTGATAGTTGTTGAATGAGTATTGCATCATTCTCTTTATTACTAACATTAATCACTGCTGCTCTTTTCTTATTATGTCCTGCTTTATATACATCATATTTGTCTTCAATTCCGACAAGTTTATTTTTAACTACATAGGGTTCTTGTATAAAGACAATATCGGCGTTTTGCTCTGTTATCAATTGATTTAAGTTATTTGTTGCATTTCGGGAGTGCATAGCATTTATTTGTATACAATTAATATTATTATTATATCTAAAAGCCATCAAATTTCAATTAGTTGTTTATATCGTTTTAAAGCCAATTGATAACATGGACAATTTTTGTCAAGAGATGAATGTTTTTCATTTACGGTTTGCTTATTGAATTTATTGTAATTGATACAGTTTATACACTTTCTTTCCTCGTTTGAAGCTTTGCAATGTTTTATAGCACTAAAAGAATCACCAGTACCTAAATTAATGGATAATTTACTCTTTTGAAATTATTTCTTCAGTTTTATAGTATAAATGGCAAATACTTTTAAGACAAATAGTTGCACTACTATACTATGTGCGCGCGTGTGTGTGTGTGTGTGTGTGTGTCGCGTGCGTGCGTGCGTGCGTGCGTTCGTGGGTGCGTGCGTGTGGGTGTGTGTGGGTGCGTGCGTGCGTGCGTGCGTGTGTGTGTGTATGTGTGTGTATGGGTGGGTGAGTGTATGATGTGTGTGTGTGTGGTGCGTGCGTGCGTGGGTGCGTGTGTGTGTATGGGTGTGTGTGCGCGCGTGTGCGCATGCGTGCGTGTGCGTGCGTGTGCGCGCGTGTGCGTGCGTGTACGCGCGCTGGCGCGTGCGCGAGCGCGAGCAGGTGTGTGTATGTGTGTGTGTGCGCGCGTGTGTGTGCGCGTGGGTGCGTGCGTGTGTGTGTATTTCGTTATTTTAATATTTTTATGTTTTGATTCAAATGTTACTATCTTTCTATGAGTGCTGACAGTGGCGTTTTCGGCTATCCGGTATTTTGAGTGAAAAAATGCCCTTATTCTTCGGAATTGCATCATAAGTTCTTGTCTTTGAATGTCAGAATAATTGCTTATGAGGTTATATAGCGTGTTTTCCTCTATCCATTTACCATTCTTGGTAAGATCTCTAACCGTATTTATGTTTGCTTTGCTCCATAATTCGTTAAAAATAGGAGGGATACAAGTTTGAATTAATTTAAAACTTGCTGTTGGTACCTCCAGTATATCTTGTTGATCTTGAGGAAAGTGTGTAATTCCTATATTTATCGAATTTGTTGCACTAAGTAGTGAAATAGTAAATAAAGGTGCATTTTCATGTATTAAGCTGTTGTCACTCAGAAAGAAAGTTTGCCATGAAAATTTAAGACTATTTGATTTTTGTAACATGTACTCCATTAGTGATTTCCAATGTGGCCTTTCTATTGAGGTTATATACCTTTCTGCCAAAATAATTCGAAAAGCTTTTACTTTTGAAGGCACGTGTACTAATCCTAGCCCACCTTGATACACCGGTTGACATAAATGTTTTTGTGAAGTCCAGTGTTTGCCTTTCCATAAAAAGTTAACAAATTTGCGTTGAAGTGCTTCAAGTTGATGTTCAGTTAGGGGTAGGATTTGTAAAGTATGCCATAGTTTGGGTGCAACATACTGGTTTATGATAACTTTTTTTTTTTTTAGTGAAGCAAGACTATTTTAGTAGTGACTGGTCAATTTGTTCTGACATTCTTTCAAATGCATGGTTAACATCGTCCTCGATATTGTTTGAAAATTTGATACCAAGAGTTGTTATAGTAGTGGAGTCCCATTGAAAATTTAATGGCGTGTCTTTTCTTAATTTCCATTTCCCAGCCCAGAACCGGTGCAAACGTTAATCCTAAAAATATACTGTTTGCATCTTGTATGTCAAATAATAGAATACGCATTTATTTACGGAATAAGGAACTGGTAAATACTTTCATAAATATTGATGGGGGCATTAACGTTAAGGATGTATTTGTACCAGCAAGAAAATTAATACTTCCTGCTAAACGAATTTTGCTTTCAAACGTCTCTCCATGTATTCCTCATCATATCATAAAGGATGCTTTAAAATCTTTAGGTTTGAAGGTGGTTTCACCGATATCTTTTGTTGGTGCTGGTATAGGACTCGAAGAATACAAACATGTGTATAGTTTTCGTCGACAAGACTTTATTGCTATCGACGAAAAAGACCAATTACCACCGTCGATCGTACTTTGTTTTGAAGATGAAGAGTATAGGATCTTTTTATCTGACGAAAAACTGCGCTGTTTTAAATGTAAAGGATTTGGTCGTATTGCTTCAAAATGTACGATTACAGACGAAATGTCAAAAGTTTCAGAAATTTTAAATGTACTACAAACGTCAGGTAAACGGTTACACTCTTCGACTACTGAATCAGAAGTCCATGTAGACCCTGAAAATGATACAAGTGAAACAGTCACAAATGATATAATTGAACATGAAGTTGAACCAGAGAATACTGTTTTTCAAACACCGAAACGGTCGACAAAAGCCCATAAGGAAAATAAACGCCGAAAAGTTGCTCCCGAAGTGCAAGACTCTTATGATGACATAGAACGGTTGTGGGAAGAATCACCAAACCAGATCATTAGCAGCATTGACTTGATTCAACTTTTAAGAGAAGTGAAAGGTAAAGATGAACCATTACAGATCATAAAGAGGTATACTAACGATATACCTAACTTAATCAATCTTTTAAAATCTGTTGGTCCCTTAGTAAGCCAAAGGGCACTAAAAGAACGCATCAAAAGGCTAAT
The DNA here is from genome assembly GCA_036346225.1 of Platerodrilus igneus. Taxonomy (NCBI): domain Eukaryota; kingdom Metazoa; phylum Arthropoda; class Insecta; order Coleoptera; family Lycidae; genus Platerodrilus; species Platerodrilus igneus. Next base: position 54,589 of record JARFIW010000045.1, on the reverse strand, counting down.
GGTAACTTTAAATAAAATTATTATGACTGAAAACGAAACCTCAATATTAACATTATCACTGACATACGAGATGCAAACAGTATATTTTTAGGATTAACGTTTGCACCGGTGGCTATTACATAATCTTTAACTTGCAAAACCGGGAAAATTATGGCTTGTTCCTTTTTAGGAAATGATGTGGCTTTCACGACATTTGAAAACGAAACGTTATTTATTTTAGACTGTGGAATAGTATCCAACTTAGATCTGGTTGTTTTAAGATTATCATCAGTAAGTGATTCATTTATGGAAGCATTCCTGTAGTCAGAAACACTATCCTCTCGCTCCTCTAAAGAAGCATTTAAAATCTCCATACTTAAAACTAATTATATAAGCAGTCACTTGCAGCTTGCAGCATTGACCATGCAGCTGGTGACCACTTTTATACCAACAACAAACACAAAGGTCTATTTACTTTTTAAATTAAAACTTATGGTGTAGGTTCACTACAGTTTGATGGTGATTCACTGAACAACACTATTATTATGCAATGTCCTAACCATATGCTTTACAAGTCACTTCATATAAAACACTAACAAATTAGGCATCTGTCAGTCTGACAGTTAGCCTGACATGCAATATAACACTTATCAGTTTTCTATTTAGATATATAAAGTTAATTTTTTTTAAAACAACACAAAGTTCAAACACAAACTATATAAAAATAGTTTTAGCACATATTCATTGTCCTATTAGTTATAAACACTAGATTTAAATACACAAATATCACAACTAAAACTTTGATAAACCAGGAGCAACAGTTAAACACGTGTTAACTACTATACCACGTGTGTGTGTGTGTGTGTGCATGCGTGCGTGCATGCGTGCGTGTGTGTGTGTGTGTGTGTGTGCATGTAATTAACTGTAGCATTTTGTGCGTGAATAATCCTGCACTGTGGCGTTCGTTGTATCTGTGGCGCTAGACACTCGAACGCCACAGCTAAATCTCTTCTATTACCGTTGTTCATTGCTATTTTAGATCGTGTCTTTGTATTTCTTCCAACTAAAGCATATAGACGCCTCCTACGATGTGTAGTGATTAAAATAAAAGCTAGGTTTCTATAAACTTCAGTTGTGTGCAAAGCGCCACTCGGTTAAAATTCAGTAACCTTTTTGAACGGACTATGACGTTCAATTAAAACTTGGTTTTTCAGCGCCCTCTGCCATACACACACGTCAATGATTGGAACTAAAGTTATATTTAGAATCGAATGGCATATTAAGGCACGGACGGTTTGCGTGATTTTATTTCCTAACAAGCATACTTTCTTATGTGATAAATAGTATTGGTTAAAAAGCAGTCACCTGTCTACTCCTATTTCAGATTGAAATAGTTTATAATATGACATGGACTTTGGAATTTGAACCTCTCAATAATATTTTATAATGTATCCAGACTTGAAATAAATTTTTGTAGTTAATAAATATGCATGAGTATCTCTATTGCGATTACAACCAATATTTAATTTTTTAATGGCTGAGTAAATGACGTGAGCATTCAAACAGCTGATTATCATATAAACCTAATTGCATGCCATGTATTCAACTTTTTAGACTGATACAATTATTATAGGTATAAGTAACTGCAAAGTCCGAATTCTTTAAAAATTTAACATTCTATTAAATAATATCTAGAAACTTAAAATATGTATTAAAATAGGTAACAAAGCAAAAATAATACGCCATTTCCTTTAAAGTACAAACCATAATTCAGTTCTTGCATGTAATTAAAATTTAATGGCAAGTTAGAAATTGATTCTATCTGCACTTTTGTAAAAAGCCCACATTTTTCTACAAGAATCTCTAATAAAAGTGTTCTCAAATTTAATTACATCATTACCCAAGAATAATATTTGGAGTGAGGGGAACCGATTTCATTTAAATCTTTATTCGAAAAGCGGGAATCATTTAACCAATAGCAATTACCCAGTAAGGGTATATTGGACAGGAAATTCTGCGACCGTCGCATTTCATGCGTGTTATAATTATTTTAATGTGAAACGCGCTCAAGGGCATATGCTATTTTATCCTGTGCATCGTAAAAATCTGCTCATTAATCGATTGTAAATACCCGAAACACTACAACGAAACTATTTTGTGTTTGTATCGAACTCTAATTTGTGATTTTAGGTTATTGTAAACTATACATGTGGTTATGAAAATAAACGTTTGTTCTTGACGTTTTATTGTAAGGAATATTAAGGTAAGAAATTATTTGCATTTTGTTTATTATGCAGTTTCTTTTCATTTGTTGATTTTCAGAGTAATAAATTCACGATTATCTAATATTCAACTATAAACAAAATACAAAATGAGTACACGAGCGAACAAAATAATGAAATTGGCGGGACAGGCACTTAAAGAGTCTATCAAAATTGAGGAGAATTTATTAGATTTACCATCCTATGAATCAACCAAGACGACTAGTGTAGAAGACAAGATTACAGCAATATCCAAAAGTAAGTATTTATGTAATAATCAAAGCTTTTGTTTTGGAATGAAGACCATTAACATTTGCTTAACACTTTTTAGATTTCTTCAACCTCTTAATGTATCTTAATTAAATGAATAACATTGATATTAATTGCTATATTGTAATACAATAAGTCTTTAAGCTCAAAATCTTCATATATTTTAACCAAACAATTGGGATATTTTCAAGCTCACAACACTAACTAAAATCAAATTGTTTACCTACCATTATAGGGTTCACCTTAAGAAATTAGCGACTTTTAAAATAAAATTACTATTAAATAAAAACTTGGTGCACACATTTACACATTAAGGCCGGAAGCCAAATATACTGCAAGGGTTAGGACACGATTATTTTTAACAAATTAAAAAACCTTTATTTTAAACAGGCACGAGCTCTTAATAAAAGAAAGCCATAGTCTCAAAAAAGAACTACTATTTTGTGCATATGAAATAAGCTTACCGACTTTTGGTTGTGTTACTCTATTTGGAGAATAATCACTCTCATCACAATTAGATTATATTCTTTGGGGTTAGTGGTGTTGGTAGCTGTAGCATATATTTTAATAAAGATTGACGTTGATATCAATATTGCGATATACCTTCCAATTAGCATTGATAGCTATCTCGTTGTATCAATTTATCGGCATAAGTGCATACATCTGTACATTCAAGTACAAGTTGTCCTGGAACTTCATGTCACAAGCTTGGAAGTAACTAGATGCAATCTAAATAATGTTAAAACTTCTAATATCTTTTTTTCTTATACAAGTCTTCGATACTAAGCTAAAAGTTTCTCTGGAGTTGTAAAATAAAAACGTACATTTAAATGTAGTTGTAATTTTAAAACCAAATTGAAGGAATACTACTATAGTGAATAATTACACATATCCATGTTTTATTTATGACGATATAAGCCAATCTATATTACACCCAAAATGCCACGAACGGATTGAGCCCAGTGGTCCACAATACAGAATTATTACAGCGATAACTACCACCCTCTGTAAATACAGAAATTAAATTCCCAGATCGATTTACCAAGGACAATGTACTCTTGTTTAAGTCAATAAACTTAACGGTTTGTAAGAATTGTGCAGCTTTATATCATTTTATGTCTTTGTCAGGTACAGTAGCTATTCCTGTAAAATTCTGAATTTAATTACATCCACGCACTATTTTTGATACTGTAAATCAATCTACACTAAAGCCAGAATGTCATATCCTGGTTTGGCGAGGTGATCATCAATCCAAAACTTTTGCAGGGAATAGCAATGACCCAATATGGTACATGCCTTGATCTAAATTTGCACAGTTCTCATAAACCATTTAGGCTGTTGACTTAACCCAACAGTACATTGTCCTTAGTAAGTAAATTGATTCAGAAATTTAATTATTGTATCTACAGAGTGCAGCAGCTATACCTGTATTAAGTTGAAAATTTCAAGTGATTGTAACATCTAGTTTATAAATACCTTACATGTGATTTTCGAATGCTCCACCCGAAGGTACTACATTGGCCTTACATGTGATTTTCCAATACTCCAACCGAGGGCACTACATTGGCCAGGAAGCGAGTTTTTTTTACCTGGAAAATTTGTAATTTTGACGAACCCTTGCTGTTCCAAGCAAGGTAGAGATCTTTAACGTGCGTGACAACACTCACACACGGGACTTCTATTTTACCTCTCATCTGAACGAGGGTGTATTTTTGTGAAAAATGCTCGACTAACATTTTTCAAGCGGACCGTGTCGGAATTTGAATCCGGGACCTTGGGCGTAGTATTCACACACATACCACTACGCCACGGAGCCGCCCGGTACTACATTGGCCCGGAAGCGAGTTTTTTTACCTGAAAAATTTGGAATTTTGTCGAACCCTTGCTGTTCCAAGCAAGGTAGGGATCTTTAACGTACGTGACAACACTCACACACGGGACCTCCATTTTATCTCTCATCCGAACGAGGGTATATTTTTGTGAAAAATGCTCGTCTAACATTTTTCAAGCGGACCGTGTCGGGATACATTTCATAAATACCACATAAATATTAATTGCCAATAAAATTTTATTTTCACACAAGCAATTGCGTTTACTATTTTAAAGTTGTCATTTCAATATTGTATGAGTTTAATAAATTCAATTAGTGAAGATAATAAATAAATAAATAATAAATGATTGAAAGAGTATTTTATTTATATATATATATATATATATATATATATATATATATATATATGCACTGGAATTACCTAACAACGAAGCCCCAGTGTTGGGCCGTCATAATTTGCGGTGTAGTTTAACTCAATTCATGCCCCTATTTGAGTAGATTAATTAAATTCTGTGAAATTATGTGTAGAGAACTCCACTAATCATCACCTACATAAATTTTGTTTCTAATCTTTGGATCATGGTATGGTCTAGTTATGTACCCTCTGATAATGCTCTTAAAATTGACGCCTCACGGCTAGCTTTGCGCACTGCTTCTCCACTCACCACTGCTGCTCATCTGCTCTATAATCCATAACTACCTATCTATTTAATAATAATAATAAAAAAAAGTCTTTCTAACCAAAAATACAATCTTTTTTATTCTGACAATTTAACATTAAAAACACAATATCAATATTTACAGAATTGATCCACATTAAATATTCCATGCTCCTTCCCAATCTTAAAATATTATCAACTTCATACAACAAAGATATCCTGCTTGTCTATATTCATATGTTCACACTAAAGTAGATAGGCCTATCCCAGAACATACTTTATTTTCCCCTGGTCTATGATGAGCTCAGTATAAACCCTTTTTGTATTTGCGTGCAAATTTTTAGCACTGAAAATTCTAAATAAAAGACCCGTTGTTACAGGTGGAAAAGCTACTACGTATGTACTTTCCAGTAAAATTATAAAATGGGGGCGGCCTGTAAAACAAAAATTAAAGGGGGGTCACCGGCACTAGCTAGCGGAAGGTCGTGGATCATATAGAGGGTTAAAATTTTGCAAAAAGGTTTAAATTAATTTATAATATACTACAAGAAGATTTGGCACTTACCTTTCATAAAAAATTGCGGCTTAATGACAATTGCCAAGTGCGCCAGACAAGTCGAGAATGTCCAAATGTTCGTATAAAACCTTGAGAGACTTGTCATCCCAAGGAGGACAATTGTTCCTTTTAATCAATTCCTCGCTTTTTTCCTACTTATGCAACTTCCATGATAAAGAAATTAAAAAAAAACTATTGACTTAATCAACGGCAAACAAAACTATTTAATCCACAGAGCAATAAACGTGAACCTCTTACATTCATTGATTTTAATTTAGAATTTTAAGTGAATAGGTGACTATGGAATTTATTAAAAATTTCAGTACATAAGTAGTTCTCAAACACTTGTATATGAACGAAAACTTATATTATAAATCTTACAGTAAATTAATCCTACGGTTTATGGCCAAAACGTCCTAACAAACAAACTAACTAAAAATTGGTCATGCTGCTTAACTATAAAAACTTACTTACTAAAAATTGTCCATTGTTTGAGGGTTTGTCTTCCAACGTAGAACAGCTCTTAAATTGGGGGAGAGAATCTCGCTTGTTGCTTCTGTTTATAATTTTTAAAGAATTGACTGGCACACGAACCCGGCAGAATATTCTTGACAATATCACTTACTTGTGCGTCACACGCCTACAAGCTTTTTAATAGTTACCTTGTATCACTATAAATCCGCGAACATTGGGTTTATCCCTCGCGAGTTGGAAGAGTATCACTCCTTTTCAATTTTTACTGTCGTGATACGAAGTGGAATGTTCTATCTGTGATGCCGGAGAACGCTACCCGCGAATTACGTTTCTTTCTACTTCTTGACCACGGACGGCCCCATTGGAAGAACTCTTCTCTTTTGGCTAAAGCCTTAGGTTATATACACTAATTCCTACCCTAATAATTATGTACGTCATTTTCTGTTATCCAATGACTGAACAGAACCTCCCACAAAACAAGATTTTAGAAACCAAATCCAACCCCTTTTTAGATGAGAGTCACGGAAGCAATTATTTTCCCAAGGGTTTAAATTATGTTGCACCTACTACGAATTTCTTAATTATTGAAATGTGGAACATACCTATGGCGACAGTAGTCTGCCATTAACAAACACCGGCTAACTTACTTGAGCCGAAATGGATTTTAAATACAATGGATGTCTCCAGACTACTTAAAATTACTTGTAATATTTGAACAAATCAAATTGTAAATAGTTTTCGCTATTTACAATGTTTCGTTTTCTATAACCCTTGTCAACAAAGAAAGTATTAAGAAGGTTAAGCTTTTTAACTGATAATTGCTTTCCTTTATTTATGCTAAAAGGTACTATTCCATTTTAATTTTATCAGATTTGTCAATCTGTAACCGACCTAAACTTTAAGAGGTTTATTATATTTGATTTACCGGGAAGTGTAGAGCTTTAAATTATGACCTGCCGCTGGAATTTCTAATAGTTTAGTAGCCTGAAGCTATCTGTAAAGCTGGTCTTTTATTATAAGGGAGCCTAACTAAAATGAGGTAATTTATTGTGGAATTTTTGTCTATAAGTTATGCAAGTTACTGAATTTTAATTAATTGATCTGTTTATTCATTAACATTACAAAATAATGTTACACCGTTTACCTCTTACAAATGTGAAATATTCATAATTATATCATATACATCTATTTACATTCTCAGATTTTAAATATTTCCTTTACAAAGGTAAATCAATTCATTGTCTGTTCATAAATTCATCACAATATATAATCCAAAATCACTAATAGTTTAAAACAATAAATAAGCTCCACCTCTAAAGATGTTCTCTTCTACCGACTGCTCGTACCTGCATCACTCCACATTGTTACCTTCCAATAGTAACAGTAATTATCTCTCGAACTCGCTAGGCCTCCAAAATACCATACTCCAAAAACCTTCAGGACTGCCGCTACAGATCCATCACAATCTCTTCTTACAAGCAAGTGCAACAAGCACTCTCATCCAATTTACAAATAAGTTGCTACATACTGTTCAACCTGCTTCAATTTATCAAAATAATTTTATACGGTTCACTCAGTTTTAAAATCGCACCAACTTGTGCATTTAAACACTTGTAAATATCTCGGACTACACTAGTCGCGTATTTTAAAGCTAGGATGAAGTATTCAACAGAATCAAAAACTAAGAGAACGAGTATCGTCTCCCGCGCGTTTATATAACCAAAACCCCTCTCAAGTTGCACGTATTCTTTTCAATCATTCCTTGAAAACTTTATTCAACGGCTGCTCAATTCCTAAAATTTACGTGCATAATAATACAACCATCGTTGAAAACCGAGAATTTTGAAACGCAAACACGGCTTTACTCCGAAAAAGTCGTTAACTTTGTCAACCGTCTTAATTTTCCCTGAATCCTTAACACTCCTATCACCCCCAAACAACTAAAATCACGCCTGCCATATGCGCGTACATACTACGATCTTGCTTCTACTCTCATCATAACATCCTCTAGCCTTGTTTTCATACCCTTCCTAACTTGTTTATGCCATTTCTATATTTCTAGTTTCCTTGTCTACTCCATGTTTTCTACCCTTTGCACAGTCTCCCTATCATCACATCGTTCAGAGTTGTTTCTCCCTACTTTTCTGTGTGCGTTGAAAATCAATATCTTTTGCGAACACGCTGCATCCTTGTCCCACTTATTGCCTTTAAAAATATCTTCGTCTTACAGACGTTTAAAAGCCACAACTTGACCATATGATATCTTCGCTCTGATTTTATCAATCTGATTTCTACATATAACCGTCCGTTGCTCTTATAGACCTGCGTTTTCTGTTAACGATTTTTACCTAGAAATATATTCTCAACGTTTAAAAGCTTTATTGGAATTATGTATCTACTACACGTTCGTTCCTTGAAATTCATAACCGTTGTAGCTTGTTTTTGATTATACCACCACAAATGTTTTAGCTTACGCTACGCTTACGAAATTATTGATTTTTATACTACACCCAATATGAAAAGCTTTTATAATAATATTTGTACACGATTTTTGTGCTTGTCCTCGATCTTATTAGTAATTAATTATTATCTTAGTCCTATATTAAAGCACAAAAAATTTAAACTTACATTATCTTTCCTAATCTTATCCCTGTTTAATTAAGTTGAAACGATTTAAATTATATATTGATTTCTATACACAGGGTACCTATAAATAAATAAATGTTTGACTTATGTACACCTATCTAAGCTTATAAATCCACAGTAATATATTGTTGTGATATAGTTGCAATAACACGGTGCCCCCTTTTTGTGAAATGAAAAGGTTAAAATTTTCTTTTTGTCAATTTTTAATTTTAATTTTGAATACATCGGCTAGCTCAGTTATTAACCACACACTGAGCTTGCGACAATAAGACAACAAAGCTTTTAAGTTTTTCTTCTACCTCTTTTTTCTGTTTCTTTAAACCAAAAGACCATTAAGCACAATTGCTATAATATTCTCAAAAATATTTACAATGTATGAAATGTTTAAGAATTCTTTAAATAGAACTTTCTTCTAATAATTGAAAGAAAAATTCTTTCAATAATTATCATTCCCAAAATTAAACAAAATGCAGTAAAAATCACCCTCATTATTATTATCTGAAGCCCCATGAACCGTTCATTAAATTTCTTTCAAAACCTACGTAATTTATAAGGTGTATTAAAGAAATGGTTTTTGTTGACCATCACATAAAATTTTCATAAAAGCAATTTTTAAATTATTCAAATTAGAAATATACAATGAAATATTCACAAATAAAAATAACAAAACATTCAGATTGGCTAACCTGTTGTTTCAAGCTCGAATCAGTCCCTGTACCAACTGCTCCCGTATTCAGCTTAGTGATTTAATAGTTCCAACGTTGAATCCAGATCTGCTTTAGATATGGTCTGTATTTTTCTTAGCATAGCTTTTAATTATTTTAGCGTCCTTTGTTAAACTTCCTGGTCATATCCAGTAATTAATAATTGAATTAAATGCTTGTTGAATTTCCTCATTGGATCCAGTAATTATTCAGAGTCCTTTTTATTAAGGTTAATATTATAATTTAAATTAAAACAACCTTTAGTTACTTACGTTTTTAAAAGGTTAAAACGACGAACCTCTTTTAATTTTTCACAATTACCATTGTACTATTTAAATACTTCACAATAAATCACTTCTAATTCTTTCATGTAAATATTTCTTTTAAGTGATGTGGACTAAGCCTTAATTCATGTTGAACTGATTTGTTTACAAATCCGGTCGTATTTAAACGGATCGCCTATCTATTGACAAGCGCAGAGTTCAACTATTACGCTATTGTACGTGATTCTTACATACCAGGTTCTGGATATTTCTATGGATTTTTGCCGTCTACACAAAACTGATGCGCTATTTTCAGCACGTAGTACCTCAAGTTAATGCATTGGTTCTATTGAATTTTCTTATTTCAAGCTGACGTAAATTATTGTTTATACAATAAATTTGACGAACTTTGCTTTTATCACCATGCCGTGTTTATTTGTATTCTATCAGGTGTTGAATTTTACTTTTTTGGTCACGTATTCCTAATATAATTTATGTATTAAATAATATGCGTTTTCTATTACGCATTTTTAAACCTGCTTGTTCCATTGAGATTCTTAGCGTAATGATGATACTATATTCATGCGTATTGTGTTTCAACTTCCGTTCATGTTGCCTTATGACTTGCCAAATCGTTTATTTAATCAAATCTTCTAAAGTATTGTTCATCTCTTAAATTAATTATGAATATAGTTGCGCCCTCATATTGTTTTAATGAAGTGCACTATGCTAGTTGTCCTATCTACTCCTAAATGACCTTTTTAACACAGCAATATATATATATATATATATATATATACACCTATATATATTGCTATGTACTACAGGAACTTTCGTGCTCCGACGTTGGGCCCCATATAAATTTGCTATGAATCTACAGGAACTATCGCGCTCCAGGCTTGGGTAGCCATATAAATATGCTATGTATTAACAGGAACTATCGAACGCCGACTCTGTGCCGTCCTATAAATACTTGCTATGATAACGCCGTACTCGGTATCAATGGCGTATTCTACTTATAACTCCTCCTCTCTGTGTTTTCCTAATCATAAACTTCACTCCCACTAATGTTATTATTCTGCCTCGACTAGCTTTTATTTTGAATTATAAAATGAAGTTAATTAATTCCATATAATGAAAAGAAATATTATGCACAGGTTTTGAAAATTATTAAAATACACTTTTCAATCGATCAATATTTGAAGTCTTATTTATCTCAAAAATCTTATGCTTTGCAATTAATCTGAAGTCACCAAAAAAACTATTCTTTTTATCAAAGAAGCCTGGAACGTTCAAAACCCCTTTATTATATTACGTACTTTCAACGTATGCAAAGTTCGTTGCTGACTCTGTTACACAAGTTTATCTTAATTAGGCAAATTCAATATTCAAATTCAAATAGAAAGAAATGTCTTAAAACAAAAAATCTAACCTGGTCTGTTTACTTCGTGCTTCTTTATTTCCTTCTCTCAACTCAAAATAGTACCAAGACTATCGACGCATCCATTATCAACCAACATCAATTAGAATTTTCCATGCATTATTATACCATCTATTTGGATCATTAACATCGTATTCAAAATTATTCTCCACCAATTCGGAATTATTATATACCCATGAATTTATTGTCACCCATTTGGTTTATTCTCACCAGTCTCAGAATATCATCGTCATCAAACTCCGAATTATTATCGTCGCCTTCTGGAGTCCTATTACTATCTTATTTTAGTTTAAATAAATTCCCCAAAATCTACTTACGTTAATCGGCAATAGAAATTTTCATATTCGTAGCACTATCTGTCACTAAACAATTTTACTATTAAAATATTATCATTACGCGTTACACTTTGATTCAGAGTAACACAGCTTGGCCTTGTTGAGTTGAAAACTGAACTGCGTTATCATTGCTCGCTGTTAATATATGGGTATGTCCCCCTTTGTCTGTGGGTTTGGCTTACTAATCTTAACCAATGAGGTCTTTCTATTTCCTATACTTAAAGTGGTTTTCTGATGTAACATTGTTGACTTTTCGAGTAATTGTTGTTTGCTTACAGATGCTTTGTTATTAGACCATGCGGTGTTTTGAGAAAATAATCGCTTTTCCATATTATACCAAAATACCTGATGCAATTTGAATTTCAATTTTCAAGTATGTTTATTTATTTACGCATTTTTAATTATCTTTATTTATCAAAAAATGTTAATTGTTTCTACGCACTTACACAAGGCCTCTTTAAGTTTTATCTCTTATCTCCATATTATCATAACTGATTAGAATTCTTTTGAATGCGTGTTTAATTACATTTATTATCATTCTCTTCTAAATACGCGTGCTTCTACTGAAAAATATCATTGTTTGCATTACTTAAATTTACTAAAGCTCTATATACAGGGTGTTAAATATTTGTTATTCACCTAATGCATGAATTACTTATTTCTATGCTAACTATACGTCTTATTGTGTCTATTTGCGTCGCTTAAAACTACTTATACTCTATATACAGGGTGTTGACTGCTTACTATTTACAAACTATCCCAATTACTCAATTTTCTACTAAATAAATGCAGTTTTCTACTTCCTATTGTGATTTCTGATTACTACATGACCATTGCTATAAAATACACCCTTAAACAACCCCTTATCACAGCAATATATATATATATATATATATATATATATATATATATATACATTGCTGTGAATTGCCTCACGTTGGTGGTTCTATAAATTGCTGTGAAACGCCCCTCGTTGTTCGATTGAATTTTATATAAATTTTGCTGTAATCTCTGCCCACGATTATTTTGTTATACAACCTTGCTATGTCACAGCCCCTGACGTTGCCGCAAAACCTTAATTCACCTTTCACTGTCTGCCGTAAACGTTCAAGCTTACCTAACCAATTAATTGATCTAGCATTTTCATGTTCGTTATTTGTAATACTTATACCTTTATCATTATACCATAATTCCGAACTCACTTCGATACATCTAAAGAAAATACTTCTTTATCGAGCATACATTAGACGAAATGTTCTGCAGTATACAAAAGTATAGAAGAGAGAAACTTGTTGCAGTTGTAACTCTAACCAAAAGAAATGCTCCAGATAATATATCTCCAACAATGCAAGATAATTATTATCACTTGGAAGAACATGCTCCAGTACCGAGCGATGAAGATGTTTACAATTCTTCGGGTAGTGAATATGTACCACCCACAAACAGTGATGATAGTAGTGATAATAGTTTTGTTCCGAGCACTACATCAGCAACATCAAAGTATCTGTATCAAAACAACATTGCTCAAATATTTAACAACGTGCAAGTTAATTTCCCAAACACTTCTTCCAATAATACTGAGAACGGTGTATATGATGACAATGGCTTTCCCATGCTAAAACACAATCAAAGTGCCGTTGTATCTAATACAAAGCCACCATCCCAACAAGATAAATGTTTAGTCGTTCATGACACGTTAACTAAGGAAACTGCTTCCACATCAGGTGATAAGGTAGCTAATACTACTCAGGATAAATTGCAATCTGGCTCCAAAGCCACTAAAGCTACTTTTGAAACTGTTAAGTTAAATGTATCGTTGCAGTGCAATGGGAAGTTGGTACGGAAGAAACGACATTGTTGCTATTTTTGTAACACAATGGTTTGCAATGTAGCTCCACATTTGACTAATAAACACCGAAATGAAATAGAAGTAGCAAATATTCTTGTGCTTCCTAAGAATTCCCAAACCAGGAGAGATGCTTTTAGTGCTCTAACTAGATATGGTGATTTTTATAACAATATTGACGTTCTTCATACAAAAGTAGGAAAACTAATACTTACCCGGAGACTTACTGAAAATGAGGCACGTTATGGAGATTATTCAGATTACGGACCATGTCCAGACTGTCTTGGATTTATGCATACAAAACACATTTGGCATCATTTACACTATGGATGCCTTCAAAGGAAAAACAAATTAGATGCAGATGATTTTGAGAATAAAAGAATGGCCGTAATGGAGAGTATTGCTCTAGTGAATGGAATATTAGGAATTGGTATTTCAGAAGAATTTCGTACTAATATTATAGACAAAAAGGTTCATGACAAGGTATCACAAATCTGCAGAGATGATGCTTTAATTTTAAAGTATGGAGCATTTCTATTTGAAAAATATGGAGCTACACAGTTGCAATTAATACGTCAATCGATGCGTCAAGTAGCAAGACATGTTCTACAGTTGCGTAGTATGGATAATAGTATAGTAGACCTCTCTGGAGCACTAATACCTTCCAAATTCGATGTTGTTGTAAATGCAACCAAATTGTTGTGTATGGGCAAAACCGAGGTTGCAAAACGGCCCGGTTTTAGCATACCATCATTAGCTCTCAAACTTGGTGATGCACTAAGAAAATGCATAGGAATTCAACGAGGACAATCGTTAAGGTGTGGCAATTTAAAAGAAAATAAAACATTATTATCTTGGCTATCTTTGCTAGATTTAGAATGGGCAGTTCGTATATCATCGAATGCTCTGGCAACTTTGTATTCGCGTAAACTAAATGAAAATGATTTGCTACCATTCACAAATGATTTAGTCAAGCTTACTAATTTACTGGATCAGGAAATTAAAACCACTAAACTTGAAGTAATCGTATCTTGCAGCATAAGTAATTGGAAGAAATTGGCATCTCTAACATTGAGCAGACTAATACTATTCAACAAAAAACGTTCTGGCGAAGCAGCCAAAATGACACTAGAGCAGTACCATAAAAAACCATCAAATATTAATATAAACACAGAAGAAATCAAACAAACACTTTCTGTCTTTGTAACTAAATTAGCATCTTCACTTTGTATTGTAGAAGTAGTTGGAAAACGAGGACGAAAAGTACCAGTACTATTAACCAAAGATATTAAAGAAGCCTTGGACATTCTTGCTTTAAAAAGGGTAGCAGCTGGAATTAGAATTGAAAATCCATACATTTTTGCAACACCAAACACCGTAACTGGTCATATGAGAGGACATGATTGTCTTAGAAAGTTGTGTTTGGATGCTTAACTGCAGTCACCGAAACTTATCACAAGTACGAAGCTACGCAAGTATATTGCCACGGTATGTCAAGTTTTTGATTTATCAGAAAACGAACACGACTGGCTTGCTAGACATCTTGGTCACGACATTCGTGTCCATCGTGAATTTTATAGGAAACACGAAAATGTATTGGAACTCACAAAGGTTAGTCGGCTTCTATTAGCTGTAGATCAGGGTAGTGCCCACAAGTTTTCAGGTAGAAAACTGGACGACGTTAATTTTTCAGGTAACTAAAACTTTCTATTATTAAATTACCACAATGAAAATTTTGTATTTATTAAATATGTAAGATGGGTAATTATACTTCATGAGCAAATTGTTACTCACTTATGTCATATTTGAATTATTTATCAAAGTCCAATAAAGCCTTATGCATGTTGGTCCTTATGGCTGGTCTTTTTTTTATATTTTCAGGCATTTTTTTTTAAATTAATATTTTGATCAAGGTTAAACATATCCAGATCTGAATCTATTCTCTTATAGTGGAAGGATGGGACTATTGAATTTACTAGTTATAATTTATTTAGTCCTTTTGCATATAATTTTAAAAAATAATGGAAAAGTTGCTTAGTCATAATTGACGTTCCTCAATGGCATCTTGTATTTTTAACATATCACATGTTACCTTTATTAGTTTGTTATGGTAATCCGTATGGACAAGAGAGTAAAGTAACAATAAGCCCGCACCTAGTACTGCAACAAAAATAAAGGAGAATCGAAAAAATTAATGCCGTGCTAGCTAAAAGCGCCGTAGAGTGGAGTGGGTCACACAGAAAGAAAAAGGAAACCTCAAGAAAGAAATTTATTTGTAAAACTTTAAGAAAATAACATGGAATTAAAGGAAAACTAACTGGCAAAAAACATTTATCTAAAACATCGCGGAGGATTTACACAATAGACAAAACTAAAGCACACTCAACTACCTCAACTTCATTTTTAAACTAAAATAAGAATTATCAAAAACATTATGAATTGTATCAATCGCTTGGCTGCCAATGTCTTCTTCGTTGAAAACTAATAGAACAGCAAAAACAAAAAATAATTACTTACATAGTTTCAGCAATCATTGAGAATAGGCGACCAGTAAAAACGCGTTTCTTTCTGCTGTTGAAAAACAAATATTATTAGGAAAAAGAACGGTCACACCTAAACAATGGCGTATCTTTAAATTTATGTGTAAATACTATATATATATATATATATATATATATATATATATATATATTCAAAATACAGTCAATGCTGAAATGTTCTTTAATAAATACTCAACAAACAACCACTGTTCCTGTATCACTTCCGACGATCGAAGCAGAGTAATTTCAATTTCACACAGTAACCTTATAAACTTGCAGAACAAGAATTGGTTGGACGTTCTGCTTCAACCTGATACTGGTTGCAGACCAGGGCGGGGTCACATAGCACAGAGTTCCAAAATCTTTTCTTGACCTAGGTAATATGTCTATACACATTACGCAGCGATGGGTTGAATCAGACGAAAGTAAATTAGCAACAACTGCAGTAAATAATTTAGTTGTTGGAAAACTCTATATTTCAAAGAAATAACTTCGTACAAACTAATTTCAGAATTCCCAATTATAAATCCATTAGTGCAGTTTCATAGAAATAGCTCTCAATTTGGATCGTTATATTCATTAGATCGATCTGAAATAAAAGTTGGACAACGAATTCCTCGAATAATGCACATTAGGAACCCTAAAGTCAACAACAACTGATAACGGGAAACCCATTTGATAATACCCGTCGTCAAACGAATTTAATATTTCCGAAAACATATACTTTAACCAACCAAAATCATGTTTTAAATGTATTATAATATTTCTGAAGACCCGATTTTAGTATAATTTTGAAAGAGTAAATTTGCTATATTTATATGGTAATAGCAAGTACTAATAAAACCCATTGAAGAAATGCATATATTTTACCTTTTAGAAAACACCTTACAACCCTTTAGAACAAATGTTTTGACACCATATACTAGATTTTGCTATATCCAAAATAAAATAAATTTCTGCACGTGGTTATAATAAAATCCCTTATATTTCCACGTTATCAGAATAGGATAGATTCAAAAATATTTAAATTTGTTACTAATAACAACAATCACAAGTTTTACAGTTAACTCAAAATAAGTTCGAAGTACCTTGAATTTTATACCCGAATATTTAATAAGATTCTACAGGATGATGAATAAGCGACACTTTCGATTGACAAAGTGCTACACTTCGTTTACAGTTTTACCTGGTCGGTAATGCAGTTAACAAAATGTTACGCTTAGATTCTGGTACATTGAAATGGCGATAGATGGCTCTTAAAAGCCGGTAATACAATTACCAAAGTTCATAAGATACACATGACGTCACTGATAATTTATATTGCGCCATAATTAAGAGAAGGTACATAAAATTTAAACAATAAAAACCAGACAATCTACTCACGTGAAGGATCCGCCAACCGGCAGGAAATCCGCCACCGTAACCTCGGCATCGCTGCTGGTAGAGTTGGACATCCAAATTATCTCGGGGTCATGGGATGCTCCAGGGTCATCTTCGTTCCTATATGCAGTGGAAGACGGGAATAGGGAATTAAGGAAAGATACTCAAGATAAGGAAATCTACATAATAAGATAACACGACACCCGGCACGACTGTTCACTTCAAAGTTCGGCGTAAAAAAAGCCACGTTTCCGCGCGAGAACCGCGGAACTCCCTACTCTTTTGTAGCATTGCCTTACCCTATGGGGATAATTTACACTTGCCAATTGCACTATTGTGACGTGCCGGAAGCCCCGCCCAGTTCATTTAAAAATGTTCGCGCGTCTTGCGTATTTAAAATTATGGCGGGAAAACTTCCGTACATTAAAACTGAACTAAAACAATGTTTAAGTGCAAATTCAGTTTGCACGTAACAATCGCGACAAAGCCACAAAAGAAAAACTTAAAAAGAAAAAGTCTGTTAGCACAGTAACAGCTTAAAATCTAAGTCCTTACTACCCTACATAAACCCTAACTTAAAACCTACAAAATGTTTATATAAGGCGCCACCTGGTTTTTCGACCGATAGCACGTCTACCGAAGTACCAGGAAACGGAATAGGTAGCCCGATAGTCTTTGACTACACTACTTACCGACAGCACAAATTTGTCGGGAGCATGAAACACTGCTTAAACTAACACGGGTGCGACAAGTCGCCTAACCTATCTAAACTTATCTAACTAAAGCTAACATATAGTTCTTATATGCAAACACACATGAGTGTCGCATCAAACTATTCTTCTTTTTGGCAAGAAGTGCCCAAATTTAAAAATGTTCATGAGAGTGCGTCACCTTGCACTCTGGCAAATTTTGTTTCTGGTACTTTGGTTTCTTCCGATGCACATTTAACTTGTCCATGACACAGTTGTGAATCCACAAATTTACCAAAAGTACCGCCTACTAAATCCTTATATGCTAACCTGACAAATTACATTTCTAAATCGGGTTAGCTTTTTCACTTAAATTTCAGAAAGATAATTCCACGTCTGGTCATATATACCACACGTTAGGACGATAAAAGATAAGATAAGATCTCAAATTGATGTTAAAGATAATAGATAAGGTAAAGATATTAAGCTTAAGTTGTTATCCTCAAAGGTAATGAATAAGATAACGGTATTAAGCTTTAGTTATTATTTGAGATACTCGATAAGATAACACGATATTAAGTTAAAGTGATTATAAGAGATAGTAGGTAACATGAATTTAAACAGAAGTTATTACTCAAGATAACCGGTAAGATAACGCGACATAACTCGAAGTCATTCCTAACGGTAGTCGGTAAGATAACGATAAATTAAACCAAAGTTATTACTAACGGTAATCGGTAAGATAACGATACTAAACTAAGGTTATTACCAAAGGTAATCAATAAGATAACGATATTAAACCTTAAAAAGGTAATTAAATCGAAAAAAGGATTAAAATAAAGAAGACAAAGATATTGGCCTAGTTATTACCCAAGACAATGATAACAACAAAAGAGTGGCTCCAGTAGAGCCGTTTAAATGGGATTGACCCGTGCCCTCCAAAAAGAGAAACCTGTGAGGCAGGTCCGTTCGTAAGAACAGCACGGGGGACCGGCAAAGACCTTTGGGTGCATTCCTGCACCCAGTGTTGATCGATATCGGTGAAACTATTCACCCGATATCCATACGGTATAAAGATATCACATTCACTCACAATTCACACACTCATACATACCTTCACTGCCAGAGCCTATGCACTAACAGCGGCACCGCATGACCCCACGAAAGATTCGCAGAGACATGGTCCAGGTGTCTGTGAAAACCTCCCACAACCACACGGTGACTAACAGAAAAGAAAAGGTAGTAGAGATAGGAAAGGTAAAAAAAGAAGGAGGTTGGTTTTTTGAAGTGCATAAGAGGCACCTCTAGGTAGAAGAAAGAAGAGGAAGGGCTCGCATTGAGCAAAAGCGACAGAGGAAAGGTGGATAGCAAAGCGCTACTCAACCAACAAGTGTGGTCAGTAGCTCGGAATGAGGGAACATCATTCTTATGAGGCAGACAGGTGTTCCGGGACAAGAACAGGTCCACCGAGAGAAGAATAAGGCATAGCGGAGATAGCGGGTTAAGAAAAAGTATAGTTTTTGGACAAGCGTCCGAGAGAAAGTAGAGAATTGTCCCTATAAAACACAGCGCAGTCTGAAGGACCACCTGCGATATTAATCCGACAAGATAAGATATACACATTTTAAAATTCACTAGACTCCTAAGAGAACTAGTACGATAATTTTCCTAACGAGTGCTTCAACTACGATAAGAAAATCAGACAAAAGTTGACACAACAACTTACAAGTATCATTACAGATACAAGACACAAAAACAAACTGTTTTAAGGTAGTTTTTAAATCGGTAGCACCTAAACACACAAAATGTCCAATTAAAAGCAGTTAGATACAGATACACTGTCCCCATATGCTAAAACAACCGAGAATTTAATAAGATAACAATAAGAAGCAATAGCACCTCACCACAAAGTTCAATAAAAAATAACGAAAAAAAAGTTTATAAGTTATGTAGATTTAGTAGAAAAAGGAAGGAATAATGTTGTAGTATAATGATGTAGTATAATGTGGGCGATTGCAATAATTCAGAGGAAAAACACACGGAATAGATAATCCTAGTTCTTGCAACTGCGAATATGAACTATTTCTTTCAATGGCATAGATTGCGCGTGTCCTATGTGAGCCCAAAGAAGAAAGCATTCACTCAACATCAGCTAAAACCAGTCATAAAAATTCAATGGGTTATTTCAACCAAAGTTACGACAATTACCTTTCAATTAAACCATATAAGAGAAATACTAAAGACCGAACAATATGTAGTAGGAAAATTTCAAGGGTTAATTAAATGAAACGACAGAGCTATATTGGGGGGGTGTAGAGGATGAAGTGATATATATCTAACGGTATGGTGAAGGAAAAGTCAACCAGAAGAAAAGATAGCTAAATTAAGGTAAGTAAAGTTAACGTGTAAGAAATTATATACTATATGAGAGAAGGAATAAGTAATTAAAGATACTAATTGAGGGTGGGAACAAAAATATTAGGTAAATCGTGAGGAGAATGGGGCATGAAAAACTTAATTAGCATTTGGGTCGGCAGAGAATGGCTTAAGGTCTTTAATATGCCACCTGCCTTGGCGTTTTCCTTCAGTATCCTGAAGTTCGTAGATAAGGGGACTAATAACACGTGTGACTTTACACAGAATGAATTTAGGGCCAATTTTGAAGAAAATTTCTTAGATGCATCCGATAAGACATAGTTCTTTTTCCAAACTTGTTCGCCCAAGGCAAAGGAAATATTTCGCTTACGAAGTTATAATGGTCCTTACTCTTTTCGTAAGCTTTTAACAAATTTTTCTAACGTCGTTAAAGATAGAAGGTAGTGACTGTTGGTCCTTGTCCCAACGTACTTTATCGTCAAATTCAATTACGTTAGTATCGTCAGGCACTAAACCATAGTAACTCCCATCGATTGGGGTATATCTTCCAAAAACAAGAAAAGACGGAGTGAATTGGGTTGCTTCGTGTTTAGATGTACGCAAAGCTTGAGCAATTTCAAAGATATGTTCATCCCATGTAGTATGGTCTGAATCAATATAAGACGAGATAGCGGTAATTAACACTCGATTTACTCTCTCGGTAGGGTTTACTTGGGGTGATATTTTGCGTTAAACCAAATTTTTGTACTTTGTAACTTTTAACGAAATTCTGAAAATCTTTAGAGATAAATTGTGCACCATTGTCACAAAGAATAATCTGGGGGACACCAAAGATAAGAAAGACATTCTGTTCTAGGAATTTAATTATTGCAGCGGAGGTAGCTTTACGTAAGGGTTGCACCATAACAAATTTAGAAAACCAATCGGTAACAACCAAAAGATATTGATTACCTCTTCTCGATCGAGGAGAGGTCCTAATAAGTCAAGCGATATTAATTGAAAGGGATAAGATACACGCTTAAAGTTACCCATTAAACCAGGGCGAGCGTCTTGTGAACTCTTATGAGAACCACAAATTTTGCAGCTTTTAATGTAGCGACAAACAGATTGCTTAAGTGTGGGCCAGTAATACAATTCAGATATTTTCGCGAGAGTTTTTGTAACACCAAGGTGTGCAGCTAAGGGATCGTCGTGACATAATTTGAGCACCTCACTGCGATTTGCAGTGGGCACAACGAGTTTCCATTCAGGTATATTCGATATTTTATGTGGGGACGAGGATACAAATTTATACAGTCTATTATTAGTTACTCGAAAGGTAGGAAATTTGTCGGGATTATCGGAAACTTTTCTAATCATATTGAGGTACCAGGTATCCAGAATTAAATTTGGAAGGTTAAGAGAAAAACATCTCGAGATAACGCATCAGGTACGATATTTAATTTGCCAGGCCTATGCCTAACGTCAAAAGTAAATTGAGATATACGCAAGTTCCATCTTGCCAAACGACCTGCGGGTTGTTTCAAGTTATTAAGCCAAGTGAGTGCTGCACAATCAGTGATTACGGTAAAGTGTGTACCTTCGACATATCCTCTAAATTTCTCGATGCCAAAGATAACACCCAATAGTTCTCGTTCGGTAGCAGAGTATTTTTGTTCGGCAGAAGTTAAGGCACGGCTCGCATAAGCGATTGGATGTTCTAAACCATTGTTTACCTGGAACAACATTGCACCTAACCCAGTAAGTGAGGCATCGGTTTGTATATAAAACTTATCATCGAAATTTGGAGAGATTAAGATAGGTGCTGAAGTGATTAGTGTTTTAATTTGTTCGAAAGCCTGTTGGGATTCTAAATTCCACTCGATAGTTTGGGATTTCTTTTATTTTTAATTAAAGCGGTAATGGGTGCAGATATAGTTGAAAGGTTAGGTAGAAAAATGCGATAGTAGCTAATCATTCCTATCAAACGTTTGATTTCGGTAACAGTTTTGGTGTTTTAAATTTAGTAATAGCATCAACTTTAGCGGATCTGCTCGTAAGCCTGTTCCATCGACAATAAAACCAAGAAATGTAAGGGATGAACGACAAAATTGAGACTTTTCCCAGTTTATCTTAAAACCTGCTGCATTTAAACGTTCAGCAACTTCATCTAATGTGGCGATATGTTCATCGAAAGAACTTGAGATAACTAAGATATCATCTAAAAATACAAAGGCACGTTCTTGATGTAAGATAGGACCTAACGTTTGATCCATAGTACGTTGTAAAGTTTGTGGAGCGTTACAGAGACCAAATGGCAAAAAATTATATTCGAAAAGACCTCGGCCTGGGACACAAAAAGCAGTTTTTTGACGAGAAGATAAGTCAAGAGGTATCTGATAAAAAGCTTGTCTTAGGTCGATAGATGAGATAAATTTTGCGTTACGAAGCCTGCTCAAAATTGAGTCAGTTCTGGGTAGAGGGTAAGCGTCTGGAACAGTAACAGAATTTAGCTTCCTGCCATCAAAACAAACACGCCATTCGTCATTCTTTTTCCGAACTAGCAATACGGGAGAGGTCCACGGTGAATTTGAAGGAGAGATAACACCAGATACTAACATTTTGTCTATTTCCGCATGTAAATGCTTTTGTAAGGCAGGCGATAAGGGATATTGACGTTGCTTAAAGGGAAGGGCATCACCTGTGGAGATAACGTGTGTTGCCGTTGTAACACAACCAAGTTCAGAGGTATTAAGTTTGCGAAATTTGTCGATTGTAGCGTTAAGAGTTACATCTTGGGAGTCAGTAAGAGAGATTTTGTTAGATATTCCTGTAGATGCACAGGAGTTCGTTTTAATAGAGGTTTGCCATGAAAAATCCTGAAAGTAAAGTGACAGATTAAAAGGTTTACAGAAATCAACGCCCAGTAGAAAAGGATACGCTAATGCAGGGACAATCAAAAATAAAACATCACGTTCAAGAGACTCTACACGAATTTTTAACTTAAGGGAACCGGTTACATGTATTTGATTATCGTCAGCTAAATTTATGGAAGTTTTTCAGGAATAATTTGAATTTTGATATTTTGTTGAGATAATTGATGTAAACCTTCGTTATTTATAAGAGAACATGAAGAACCTGTATCCAGTAAAGCAATTACATTTAAGGAACCAATTGAGATAGATAAGTGTGGACGGTTATCGAAGGGTTTTTAACAAGTTGTGAAACAGCGGTAGTCTTTTATGATAAAAGGAATTGACGGTTTGTAACCACTTAGACCACTCGGCTGGAGTAGTGTAGCATAATTCCTCTAATGAAGGTAAGGTATTTTGTACATTAATAGTAGCGGTATTATTATTAGATAAATTTAATGACGGTACAACGTTAGAAGTGGTTTTATAATTTAAATTTATTGGCGTCTGTGTCCGTTGAATGATTGGTGTTGAGGGCGATTTTGGTTTCTTGAGATATTCACACCCTGATTTGAAATATCTCGACGGGAGTTTCCCGATACGTTAGGATTACAGTTGGTGCAGTTAGATTTGTAGATATTTGAGCGACCACAGCCATAACAAAAAATATTTTTAGGGTAAGTGCAGACAGTATAGTTATGTCCACTTCGCTTGCAGTTCCAACAGGTAAGTGCGTTATTAGTTACGGTAGAAGGAACGTTAAGTGTAGATACTTTACGGGAAGGTCGAACTTGGCAAGCTAGATCAGGTTCGAGAAGACCAGATAATTTCTCGGGTGGTGGTCGATATTTGTCAATCCTTGACCTCACTTCTTGAAGAGAGCGACATAGGTCTTTAAAATGAGCTAGCGAAGATATGGTCTGTAATGCCAAACGTTCTGAGAAATAGGGTTCAAATTTCTAAGTAATTGATCGATAATTTCGGATTCGGAAGGTTTTTTGTCGAGTCTGCTATATAAAGCTTCTAATGAGGTAATAAAAGACACAACATTTTCGTCGGGACCTTGAGTTCGGTTACGAATTTCGTTCCAAAGATCGTTAATGTAGCCATAAGGTAGGAAGTCTCGTTTTAAACAGGCAACTAACTCATTCCAGGTAGAAATTTGGTGTCGTATGTTTCTATACCATATTAATGCTGAGCCTGCGAACAAATCACCAGCTGAGATAAATAGGTCCTGGTCGGTACACCCGCGAGAAATTTTAAAATCGTTAATCCGGTCAAGAAAGGATGATAAAGAAACCTTCGAATCAAACCCTTCAAAGGTGAGACCCCATTTGTATACAGGTATAGGTTTTCCTAATGGTTTAGGTTCGGCAAGCGCAAGATTTGAAAAAGGTAACGATATATCTACGTCTGCGTTAGGATTAAGTCTTTCTAAAAGAATTCCTTCAAGCAATAACACCTCGGACAACAAACTTTGTTTAGCTTGAGTCACTTGGTCATCGTTATATAAAGATAATGAATCAACTCGCTGTTTGACGTGAGTTATTCTTGAAGTCAATCTCCTAATTCGATATTAGTAGCCGCAGGATCTGTTTTGTTTATTATACCCGATATATCATCTAAAGATAATTTAATTTCTGATACGTTGAGTGGCCATCGCCAACAGGGTTCTTTAAGATAGCCACGCCTTTGGTTTCCTGTGACAAAACAGCCCTAAGTTGAGATCGCCTATCATTTGATTGTCGCAGCTATGATACTTCTGCACTCCAGCTCGTAGATCAATTCCAGCGATTTTAAATGTGATACGTTCATTATGAATACAATATTCAAGACACGATATAAAAATATGCGATTTTGACGCAGGTTAGAAGGTAAAAACACGTTACAGCTACTTTAAGGTAATACGATACGATATTTAGAGGTAAGAACTTGTTAGAACGTCACCGATAACACCAAAGAAACACATTTAAGGTATATGGAAACGAAATCAATGTTCAGTTAAATACATATTTTATAGATAATGACAGACAAGCCTTCCAAAATGGAAAATGGGCGCAGAGGATATGTTATTTAACCTATAAGGCAACAACGTATAGTCAAACACTTCTTAAAAAAAGGTATACTAGCAATTTATTTCACTCAAGTGTTTTTTTAAACACTTAATTTTCATGTAAAAGATAAATCATAATGCAATTTTAGAATGTAACATAAAGAACAATGTATTTAAGTTTCAAAAAAACGGCCTTTCAAAGTTAAGGAAAGCAACTAAAGATATTTTAATAGGTAATTCTATAATACTGTATTTAAAGACATAAGGTAAGGTAAATACTTACATGAATAAAAGTAAAGTTCTTTAAGTGAAGAAGCTATTAATGCATTGTATCCTTATAAAGGAAATTATTCTAACCTAAAAACAAAGAAGAAGCCCCTGAAGTTCATAGCCTGAACAGGTTGAAGGCGCCATCTGCTACACTTCGTTTACAGTTTTACCTGGTCGGTAATGCAGTTAACAAAATGTTACGCTTAGATTCTGGTACATTGAAATGGCGATAGATGGCTCTTAAAAGCCGGTAATACAATTACCAAAGTTCATAAGATACACATGACGTCACTGATAATTTATATTGCGCCATAATTAAGAGAAGGTACATAAAATTTAAACAATAAAAACCAGACAATCTACTCACGTGAAGGATCCGCCAACCGGCAGGAAATCCGCCACCGTAACCTCGGCATCGCTGCTGGTAGAGTTGGACATCCAAATTATCTCGGGGTCATGGGATGCTCCAGGGTCATCTTCGTTCCTATATGCAGTGGAAGACGGGAATAGGGAATTAAGGAAAGATACTCAAGATAAGGAAATCTACATAATAAGATAACACGACACCCGGCACGACTGTTCACTTCAAAGTTCGGCGTAAAAAAAGCCACGTTTCCGCGCGAGAACCGCGGAACTCCCTACTCTTTTGTAGCATTGCCTTACCCCTATGGGGATAATTTACACTTGCCAATTGCACTATTGTGACGTGCCGGAAGCCCCGCCCAGTTCATTTAAAAATGTTCGCGCGTCTTGCGTATTTAAAATTATGGCGGGAAAACTTCCGTACATTAAAAACTGAACTAAAACAATGTTTAAGTGCAAATTCAGTTTGCACGTAACAAAAGGCTGCTGGATTTGCGAATACACGCAAATAACCATGAAACAGTATGGGATTCTGAAGTTTTAAATTAACTATGCGCCACATTTTAATTACAGGGACCGAGCGTAACAAGTTGCAGAATTTAATTGTCAAATATTTAAAATTATTTTTCAAAGGTATTAATAAATGTTAACTGATGCATTTAGTAGTCTCACCTTTTTTTCTATAGTTTGAGATCTGGAATATCATTAACCGTTTTTAGGACCGCTGTGGAATTTTAGAAACATGTTGGCAAAGGATAAATTTCTCATAAAAATAATGAATAATGCACAATGGTAGTCAAAAGCACTAACATGTTTTGATACAAAATTAAATTGAAATGGGGACGTTTAATTTAACATGTAAAATTCAGATGATTGTATATGATGGATCTCAAAACATATCATAAAATACGCTGGTTAAGAGTATTTGAAGCTTTTCTAATCTTGCATTTAGCGCTAGAGCTACTATTTATTACAATTTCATTCTTACAGATCTTCCTGAAATTTTCGAAGACCCAGAAGAAAAGTCTGATGAAAGTGACTAAGAAAATGATACAAATGCACCAATTCATGAAGTAGATCCAGAAATTTCAAGAGGTGAGAGTTCAATAAATTAATTAATTTTAAGGGAATCATAATGATATTGTTTACATCCTACTTTTTTCTTACTCTGGACATAATTTGGTTGGTGAGAATTATATCAAAATGACCAAAAATTGACATAAATATATCATTTTCACAGTGTGGGCCTTTATAGTATGTTACATCATATAAGAAATTCACTAACTTGTTTCCACAGGTACTGTAAAGATATAGTTTCTTGTATAAAAAATTGGGTTTCTACCACGAACATGCAAGTGAGATAAGGTTTATACACATTATACACGTTGAGTTTAATTCTTGCTTAAGCAGTACCAATCACAAGAAACCAATAATCCGCTTACAATATTTATATTTATTTATTCATCCTTTTTTTTATCATTATACAAAAATGATATAGGATACGTCAAAATACAATAACTACAGGTATAACACTATAAATTCACAAAGTCATAAACATGTAAAAATAAAATATGTACTTAAACACTCCTAAGTTGACTTTTATTAAAAGTCAGTGTCCGTTAAGTATTCTGTGTAAGAGCCATTTCCAAAGAATATACTTTTAAGTTTTTTTAAAACAAATTAAGCGTTTCACTTTTATAGGAATCTGGAAGCTTGTTATAGATCTTTGTGGCCAAGTATTTAGGACTACTTTCATACCTTATTAGCTTGTGCTTAGGAAACAGTAATCTGCAAATACTTCGCGTGTCGTAATGGTGTTCACCTTTGAGATTTGTGAACCCGTGTAAGTGTTTTCTAACACAGACAGGTTACTCATAAATTAAAATACAATATGCTGTGCTGTTGGGATACCTCATTGCCTTACTTCCAGTTAACAAATGCACTGCCCCTTTTTGTAATATAAAGATCCTCTTTATATTTATGTAAGATTTATTGCCCTATGCAATTATTCCATATGAGAATATGTAGTGAAAATTAGAAAAAAGGTATCATTTAACAACCCGATTAACCAACTTATATAACAGACATTTCATAACAAAGCAACATGTACTTACCTTTTTACAAAGATCATCGATATGTTCATTCCAAGTCAGCTTCGAAACAATTTTAATACTCAAAAAACTGGTGTTTGCAGCTTCTGCTAAGCTTGAATTTGAAGCTCTTACTAGCAATAAAAAATCAAAAAATTGATACGATATATTAAAATGTGATGGTATTGATTTAGAACAGTTTAGGATTAAATCTAATTTACTAAAATACGTTTCCGTTTCTAGTAATCTGTCGTCTACATATAATATAGTATTATTAAAGTGCTGATAATTTATATAAATTATAAATAATAGTGGTCCCAGTACTGATCCCTGTGGCACTCCTTTGTTAATAAACAATAGATGAGAACGACAACCTTCAATTTATACGTATTGATACCTGTCTGTTAAATAAGTGTATAACCAAACTTTTACGTGGTCAAATAGTATACTAATAAATTAAGCATGGTTTTATAATTCAAATGCATTATTGATCCAGAAATATTGCATCACACTTATTTTCAGCATCCAAGGTTTCATACTAAATATCAAAAAATTTAACAATAGCTAATAAGGTAGAAAATTCCTTGCAGAAGCCAAAATTAAAAAGATTACGTCTAGTAAAGTAGTTAATAATTTTTTCAGTTGCTAATTTTTCAATTGCCTTAGAAAACACGCTTAATAATGAAATTGGACGAATTGTTTTTACTTTATTTACACTCATTATTTTTATACAGAGGAGTTAGTTTAATAATCTTTAAAGCCTCTAGGGAAACATTAGAACTAATGGAGGAATTAATTATGAACGTTAAGGGAGTAATGAGAAATTCAATATATTTCTTTAAGAATATTGAATTAAAACCATCGTGTCCTGTTGACTAGAAATTTTCATGTGTGTTACTACTTTCATAACGTCAACACTGGAGTAAGAAAGAAACATGACCATTAAGATTGATATTAGTCTTAGTACTGTTAATATGTGCACTATTCTTGTTAGGTAATACATTACTGGCGATTTGTTCCTCAATCCGTCCACGAAGATGTTGACCATAGACTATGACAACAGTCGTTTCGAGTCATTGAAAAAAATTATTGAAAAGATTATAAAGTTATTGAGGATTATCGCATAGGCTGTCATCAATAATGAAATTGATTTTTCGTTTGGACTTCTTTTCATCTTTTATTATGTTACGTGCTGCTTTTGCGTATTGATAATGTTACTACTCTCAATTATCACTTAAGAAAACATCAATTTTACCAATTTTATTAAGTAAACATTGGATGTTTTGATAAAAGATCGTTAGTTTGTATCCAACTCCTTGCTTATTGAAGTTTGATCTAGGAACATTTGAAAATTTAAGTTGTTCTTATTGTTTGTAGTGCGATCAATTTAAATAATAATACTAATGAAAAATAATGAACAATTTCATTATTTCGAGATTAGAACTGAGACGTGCAACTACGTAAAGTCTACTACAGTAAAATTAATGCACCGCCTCGCATGCTATTATGATTTACTTTATTATTAGTTGGAACTACTATAAAGTGTTGTTAAATAAAAACAACGTTTATGATACCTGTTCCAGAGCAAAATTAAAGTAGGAAGAACTCGGTATCATCATACATGTAAAAATGAATAGGTTTGTAGAGTTTATTGTAAACAAGTACGTGTTAAATTTTGAAAATCACAATCTATGGTATGTCCAACTAAAACCTCCTTCCTCTTTAGATTATTCTACTTAATTTATTAAATTTTTTAAGAACTCTTAAAAATACTTTTTTTTTATTTTTATAGGACATCTCGACAAAAGGAAAACTAAGGCAAAGAAGAGTCGAATACTAATAAAACAACCCTGGACTACTGCGCAGCGCGAAATTGTTTTAAAGTGCTTTAGATCAGAAATTAAAAAAACTCTTTACCTGGGATAGCGCAGTGTACAAAATGTATTGAGGAAAATGAAGTGTTGTCAAATAGGAAATGGACAGACATAAAATATTATATTAAGAATCATTTGTCCAAAATTAATAAAATTAAAAAAATGTAATTCATTTGTCTACAATTAATAAAATTAAAAAATTTAAACTGGTTTTGAATTGGAACTATTAGAGTTACAGTTTTGTGTAAATCAGAAAAATTTGCCTATTTGTGTGAGATATAAGAAGAAAAGGAAACGGACACAATAAAACTTACATTTTTAATTGTCTCTTTATGCTTCTAGGGTTTTCATTTTTAAAATTTTGAAAAAATGATGCCCGAGGTTTTTGTTTTAGAAATCTAGAAGATACGGTGATTAAACTTTTGGTTACATGTTTTGTCTCTCCAAGACCACCAACAACTTCAAATTATTGAATATGAATTGCATCTTTGTAATTTACAATTCAAGGATAGGCTTGAAACTTTTTCCTAATTCGTTTTAGGTACATTTTTTAATACAATCCTGGAACTTTTGTTTCGGGATTCAAAAATATTTTTTCTCTCCATTTCAGTAGCTAGTAAGGTTTTTGCCAGTTTTGGCTCTGTAGCAAAAAATAATAATAGTAGGTAATGTCATTTGTGATTGCTGTAGGACTATCAGTATTTTTTTTTTGTACATCAATCTGCAAAATAACCTGCAAGTATCATCAATGATTTAGAAATTTAAGGTAGTTTCTAAATTCAAAGTAAAAAAATCTAGATCTGTATTTAACAAGTGGAAATTCTTGGTGAGCCTGTAGAGGCTAAACGTATAATCAATATTTTAGTTGCATGTTGTAATTTTTCAAACGCGCATAATTTTATGAAGAATTTTAAATGCAATTGCTTGAGGTGTAAACAGATTATTACTGCTGTTGATGTGATGAAGTGTCATTAATATGTAATTTGCAGTAAGACTTGCCATCCCTAAGATTACGTTGGTTAATATATGCATCAAGATTAAGAAATTTCATTCAAATGTTTGAAATTGGGTCTCAAACAATTGCAACTATGAAAAATCGCGATTCAGAGAGTAAACATTATATGTTGACTTTGAACACTCTAAAATAACTTAAATTGCAATCGTAGTGTTAATTGAATAAAGATGAAATAAAAAATTTTGTGTTTTATCCATTCTTCTCCACTTTTGACTATTTTCAATTGTTCTACAACATAGAATAATTTTATAAAAAATTCTATTACTGCAAAGTTCGTGTTTTCTAACTTTTTGCGTTTTCTAGTAATACAAAAAAAATTTTGTAAATTTTTTTCATATAAATCTTTAAATAACTAACTCCTATATCCTTTACTTTAGACCAAAATGAATAAAATTCAAACTTATAGAAAATTTTACGCTCTTTAAAATAGTTTTATATGATCAATACGTTAAAGTTAGTAATTTACAGAGAGACACCCGCAAAAATGCTATAAATTGACCCAGCCCTTTAGGGTGTGCACTTAAGAAAAGAAATTTTATTTAAACTTTTTTCTTAAACAAGTGTCACCTACCACCACCTAAAATATTTGCAACGATAACGGGAACACCCTGTACAAAGGGTATTTCGTTTAAAAGATACAGACGGAAATCGTAAAAATAATATTTTGTACTTCTCTGTCTGCTTGCTAGTCATTTTAATTAATGTGTACCGTCGTTTTTCAAATACTGCAAGTGCCGGGTAGGGTTATGCTTGATTTACATATTTGATTATTCAATGCTCCACCCGAAGGTACTACATTGGCCAGGAAGTGAGTTTTTTTACCTGGAAAATTTGGAATTTTGCCGAACCCTTGCTGTTCCAAGCAAGGTAGGGATCTTTAACATGCGTGACAACACACACTCGGGACCTCCATTTTAGCTCTCATCCTAACGAGGGTGTATTTTTGTGAAAAACGCTCGTCTTAACATTTTTCAAGTGGACCGTGTCGGGATTCGAACCTGGGACCTTGGGGTTATGCTAGATCACCTGCATTTGTAATACCACTCGGATTAGTCAGGTTCGAATGCCAATGTGGTCGTTTTAGTCTGGAAGCCACACATGAAAGCAAGTGGAGTATACGGTCATGGGTAGGTATTGTTGTTTTATTAATTATTTTACATAAGATCCAAGTTTTAAAACAGTTTGGCATGGGATATTATCATTTTGATGGCTTTATACACCTTGCCAGAGCTGTAAGATATGTTTACAGTATAACATGATTTGCTTAGGTATTAATATATTTATAGATAAGTGCAGTAAATGCCCTTCTGTCCCATGTCGTTCTTGAAAATTTTGTAAGAAGCGACTACTGGATAATTAAATTTGAAATGTTGGTTACTATTACTTTTGAAAATTTTAGTGGCTATGGAATGCATGTATTCGAAGTATTTAAATGCTAAAATAATTCGAATATATTAAGGCTCAAATTATTCGAAAATTGGAATTATTTGAGAGCGAATATTTTATGAATCTCGAAATGTTTGAAGTGTGAATTACTATTTGGGAAAAAGTAAAATAATAAAAATATTTCAGAGTCAATTGCCAAGTACTAAACCACCACCAAATATAGCCAACACCAGTACCCAAACCAACCATTTGGTTGGTTGCATACTGCGTAATTGAAATGTTGACAGTTAATAATTTATAGAAGAAATATTCAAATACACATTTTTCAAATTGCAAAAATTTTAAACACTACAGTAACAATTTTTCTTTACCACTATATTATTTATTTTAATACTGCGAACATTGGTTAACTAAGCACCTAGAAATGAACAAATTAAATTTGCCTTAACAGCAAAAATATACTACATTAACTGTAGTAAACTTTAATACACAAAACAACCCAATTAACTGCAGCAACTTGATACACAAATTATACCTTAATTAACAGTAGCGAATTTGATACACAAATGATCCCTTAAGTAACTGTAGCAAACTAGATACACAATCAATACATAAATTAACTGTTGCAAGTGAATACACAATTTTAGAAATAATTAACTCCAGCAAAGCGCCACAGTTCGTTCAGAAGGTCGATTGTATATCTTCACAAAAACAGAGTGTAAGCGAACAACGGCCAGCAATTCAGTTTTGTAAAATAATCTTTGATAAAATTTCAACGACGTAAGTATCACAGTTAGGATGGAAAACAGCATTGGCTGTAGGAATATCAACCTTAGGAAAAGGGACAGAATTCACTAACACTTCAGTAACATTACATAAAGCAACAGAATCAGGTAGAACTTCATCAACAGTAGATAAAGGAACATCAGCTAGAAGCTCATTAACCTTAGCTAAAAAACAGAAGCAAGTAGAAGTTTGTCAGCATGAGATAAAGAAACACAATCAGAAAGAATTTTGTCATCAGAAAAATGAGTAAGAACAAGTAACGTTTCATCTACGTTCGATAAAGGAGTAGAATCAAGTACGACTGCATCACTGTTAGACAACGGAGTAGGAACAGACAAAACTTCAGCCACAATAGGAACTGATTCCTTAATAATAGTAGATAATAAAAAAGGATCAGGTAAAACTTTGACGATGACAGCAACAGGCATCACAGCTACGGGTTTACTAATTTCAACAGGACCTTCTCTATCCGTATTAGAATTATCTTCACTTCAGCTGCGGCTGTGTTTGCCGGCACGACGGAAATTTCTTGGGTAGGTTCATTTAAGAAAACGTAAACAACCTCTTGAAAAGCTAGCTGCAAGTCACTAATTTGAAGTATGGGTTGTAATGGTGGTGGAGGCACAGTTTTGGGTAAGCGTGAATAAGTTGGGCAAACCGAAGGAGGAGTAGAATAGGATGTAGAACTAGAAACGGAAGATATTTTGTTCGAAGTTATATTTGCCGAAGAAGGGTATGTTTTGATAGTAGGAGCCGGATGACCTGAATGAGGGACAGAAGAGAACGTAGAGTGAGCAGCAGAAGAAATTATGCAGCTAGAGGTGAGGACAGTATTTGAAGTATGATTCTAAGACTTATTAGTAGGAGGTTGACAGTTTGGTCAGTTGCAGCGAGAAACTCCCTTATATCCGTAACCATAACAGTGGAGTACTTGAGGACGAGTACAGCATGTCGAAACATGACCAGGTTTGTTGCAATTAAAACAGATAACCTGACGAGTAGAAACAACTAGAAAGAAGAACAGTAGAACGTACGGAAGAAGTATTGGATCTACTCGTAGGCGTAAGAGAAATCTTAACAACTCGGTCATGAGAAGCAAAAGCATTTTCCTCAATAGTAACAAACTTATAAGCAAAATCTAGGGGTTCAAAGTGTTGAATCAGTAAATTAGACGACTTCCAGTCAGAAAACCATGCCGGTAACCACGATACCAAAGCAACGTTTTAGCCTCGAACAAATCAACTACAGACTCAAATAACTGCAATTCTGACACATGGTGAGTTCATCGAAGTTCTTCGACCCGTCTCAAAAAATCATGTACAGTAAGAGTATTCGTGACACCAGAAAATTTCAAGTTCCACTCCCACACAGGATGACCTTGGTAGGAAACCGAAAAAGAAGTCATTTTGAATACGAACATAAAGAAATTGGTAGAAAGTAACTAAATAAAGGCTAACCGTAATTCGATAGAAGCCAAAAAAAGTATTGCGAATACAGGACAATCTAAAACATATCTAACGGATAAACTTCAGGAACACCATTAGGAGCGAAACAATAAAATAGAAATCAAAATAGGGCTGTAGAATAAAAGAAAAATCGGAGAAAGAACCCAACTCTAGACTTGACGGGGAGAACAAAATGTACCGAGAGGGAAGGAAGGAAAAAGAAAAATTTTGGGCACCAGCGTTTTCAGTGGACTGTGATTATTGGCGAAAACACAAGTCCAATAATCTGAAATTAACCCATCGATAATGTTGAGCGATTAGGAAGAAAACAAAACTAAAATTTAAGAAGATCGAACCGCATGGGGGGGGGCAGCTAAGAGCCGAAAGAAAAAAGGAAATAATAGCTCGAACGTAAAGAAAGGAAGAACAAGTAGCATCAGGCGGAGAAATGCGGGTAATGTCGGAAATTAGGCAGAATCGACAAACAAAAATTGGGCCAGAAATTAAGCGAAAACCAAATCGGTGCCAAAGTTACACGAAACAATATCAGAGCCCAAATTAACGAAAACCAAAATTAAAATTGTTCGGTCACTTTTTCGCACGTTGTCGTGTTTAATTTTAAGTCGTAAATTTGTAGTTGTAAATCTAATAGTAAAATTGTCATACCTTGTTCCCTTATATCCTGTCGTAAAAATTCCTTGTGCATGTGTAAATAAGTTGGACTAAGAGTAGTGAACACACTCTCTCATCGATATCGAAGCAGAACAGTCGGTATTTCGTTCGGTACGTGAGTTAGTCATAGGGCTGCTGTATGTGAATTTACTTGTTAACCCCCTAAAAAACCGTGCAAGTGCAAGTAACGCGTACTATAATCTCCAATACAGTCCACTTAGTTGAGGAGCAAGGAACTGCAGCTTAGAACAACAAAAAACCGCGGAGGTAAGTCGATATATAAATTTATAAGACCCCCGCGCTGAACAAATGGTCCTTCGAGCCGGATTATTAATTAATTAGTTTCTTTTCCTTTTCGCTCCTTACACTTTAATTTAAAAATTGTCGTAGTTTTGATTATGGTTAAACGTGTTACACAGAGAAGAACATCCTGCTTGCAAATTTAATGATAGAAATATCTGGTTATAACGGTAGATTTTATAATACATCCCTTATCCTTTGTTGCAAAGATTGGTGGTCGAACAGTTTACTTTAAGTAAACTAAATTTATGAGGGGTTATTGTATTGTAAATCTTTACCTTATTTTTCGTGTCAAGTTCGAGAAACCATCGGGTTCGTCCAACTTGTATAACAAAGGGGTTATTGGTATGTATTTGAAACGTTAAGCGCTTTGTCGGGCGATCACTGTAGTTAGTTGCATTTTTCTATTAATAATTTAATTTCGTAGATGAATTAGTGTCGTAGCGTATTCGAATTACACATTGTTTTTACATTAATTTTTATTGTCGTTCATTAATCATTAATCAAGATGGATATATCAATTGATAAAGCTATTCTTGAAGCTAAATTTGTAATTAAAAGGTTGAATCATATATACAGTAAAATTAACCAACCGGAAAACGTATCGATTGCTTTAATTAGAGCATCGATTAAAAGTGTCGAGCAAATTGAAACGCACTTCAAATCTTTTTGCAAGGATATTTTCTTTGATGAAGAGAGTGAACAATTAGACGAATTCTCGGCCCTTAGGGTGAAAATCGATGACTAATCTATTAGATATTCGCATTATCGCTGAACAATGCGAATTAGATCGGGTAGAAAATAAGCCAAAGGTGAAAAATATGAATAATTCCTTTTCGCCAAATTGTGGGGGCTTCGCTTGAAACATCTTTCTGTCCCACGGTTCTCAGGAAGCATTTCAGATTTTGAGAGTTATCGTGCAATTTATAAGCGATTGATTCATGATAATGTCGGTTTGTCCCCCATTAAAAAATTTTGCCATCTCGTTGATACACTAGATGAGTCGTCGCGTGCCTTAATAAAACACTTGCCATTAAATAATTATGCATACGAGCAAACCAATAAAATCATTACTAATCGTTTTCAGTCCAAGAGGTTATTACTTTTAACATATTTTAATGCTCTTGAAAAATGCTCTAAGGTCAGTTCCTCAGACTGGCATACGGAACTCCAGCAATTAATTAGTTGTTTTGATGAAAATATATTCGCGTTAAAGCAGATGGAAATAGTTTTTTTAGATTTCATGTTGTTTAATCTGTTATCAAAAAAATTAGATACAAACATTTTAAAGCGTTTTGAATTAAGAAATAGTGACGAGATTCCCTCGTTTAAAGATTTAAGGTCGTACATTGAAAAACAATGTAAGGTGTTGGAAATAAATGGCATTGCTTCAGGAACATGCTTAAGATCTCGAGATTCCGTGAAACAAAGGGAAAAACTCGTTAGCACTTCGGCTAAAACTTCTTTATTTAGTACCACCAATGATGGTAAAAATTGTAGTTTATGTCAAGCTGTGCATCCTATTTATAGATGTAAGCAGTTTCTCGATAAAACCCCTCAGGAAAGATTTGCGGTGGTAAAGCTTAAAAATCTTTGTATTAAATGTTTAAATACTTCACATTTGATGAAAAATAGTATGTTAGATTGGTCGTGTAGAAAATGTCATCAGTCACACAATTCGTTGCTTCACTTCGATAAACGAGAAAAATCGATGTCTCCACGCAGACAAACTCATCGTCAAAGGTCAGCGTCTCCTCGGAGAGCGGCGCCTAGACTTACTGCTACTAGTAGACCCAGTGAAGACAATCTGTCGTCGTCGGTTGTGCATGAACAACCTGCCCCTAGCTCGTTGATTTCGACGTCATTAGAACACACAACCATGCTGTTAGCTACGGCAATGGTGTCGGTGCTTGATTATATAGGAACATTGCAATCTGTTCGTGTAATATTAGATAACGGATCCATGGAAAGTTTTATGACTGAAAGGTGCCGTCCGAAATTAGGTTTAAGGAAACGGAGAGCCAATGTCACTGTTCAAGGACTTGGCTTGAATTCGTCGTTGGTGTCTGGTGCACTATCGTGTGTAGTCAGCCCCTCGGGAGCACGGTCTCCAGCATATAAAATTGAGTGTTATATTTTACCTAGCATTTGTAATCAATTACCTTCGTCGTCGATAGGGGTCAAGGAATGGTCGCACACTCGAGGTTTGGCCTTAGCTGACCCTAATTTTAATATTTCTGGTAAAATTGACATGCTGTTCGGAGCTGAAATCTTTGCTCAATTTTTGTTGAACGAGTCTCGTTGGGGTGTCGCTGACGAGCCAGTTGCTATTAAAACAACCTTTGGTTGGGTTTTAACGGGAAAGGTCATATCCCCGAATAGTTCTATTACGTCGTTGTGTGCTTTCGTTGAGCCCTTAGACAGCGACATTTGTCTATTTTAGAAGATTTGTCGAATTAGAAAATATTCCCTTCAAGAAATACATTTCTCGTGAAGAAGAAAGGTGTGAAAATCAATTTGTGGAAAATTACAGACGTATCAAGAACGGTCGTTTTGTAGTGTCCTTGCCCTTTCAAATTTTTGAACCCTCATTTGTGGGTACGAGATCGATTTGTATTAAAAGATTTTTGTCGTTAGAATGTCGTTTGCTAAAAAATCCTGAATTGTATTCGGATTATAAAAAATTTATGGAGGATTATTTGGAAAGCGGTCACATGGTTCAAGTAAAATGGCCTATAAATTCGTCGGTTCATGAGAAAATGTATTACATTCCCCATCATGCTGTACATAACGTGATAGCACTACCACCAAATTGCGTGTGGTTTTCGATGCTTCGTGTCCGGATCAATCTGGAAAGTCGTTAAATGATAGCTTGGCTATTGGCCCTGCTCTGCAAAAGGACATTGCAGTTTTGTTATTGCACTTTCGTGTACATCCTATCGTAATTACAGCTGACATCAAACAAATGTATCGGCAGATTTTGGTTAAAGATAATCATCGTGATTATCAAGAAATTGTCTGGAGATTTTCTTCGTCAGATCTTATTATGGACTTTAAATTAAATACTGTGGCTTATGGAGTTTCGTTGTCGCCTTTTTTGGCCTTGCGTACTGTTCAAGAATTGGCAAGGTTAGAATCGATTAATTTTCCTTTCGCGTCATCGGTATTGGCGAGCGATACCTATGTTGATGACTTAGTCACTGGATGTAATTCGATTGAAGCTGCTAATCAATTAATTGGTGAATTGAATAGTATTTGCACTAGTGGTGGTTTTCAATTAAGAAAATGAGAGTAGTAATTGCTCGGAAGTATGTCCAACTTGAGGGAGTCTCTGTCCAGTTCGGACGCAATTACATTTCAAGATAAAGATAGTGGTTCAATAAAAATTTTGGGCCTTTCGTGGCGCGCTCTTACAGATGCATTTTTATACAACTTAGACGTTGAAGAGCGCACTTGCACTAATCGTAATATTTTGTCGGCTATCGCAAAAATTTTTGATCTTTTCGGTTTGATAGCGCCTTTAGTACTTTTCGCTAAACGTTTAGTTCAAGATCTTTGGCTTTTAGGTCTCGGTTGGGACCAAGAGCCGCCATTGGAAGTCGTACAAAAATGGAAACATTTTTTGGGTGAATTGCCAGCGGTTTCGAATATTAAGACTTCGCGTCGCATCGTATGTCATAATTTTAAAAATGTGGAGTTGCATGGATTCTGTCGTCTACTTTCGTTCGTTCGATTTAGAAGGTAATATTACCACTTCATTAGTATGCGCAAAATCGAAGGTTGCTCCTACTAATCGCGTTTCATTGCCCCGTCTTGAATTGTGTGCTGCCGTACTCTTGGCAGATTTAGTAGATTTCGTCAAAAATACTTATACAGATATTTTATCATTTAGTAATATTTTCATGTGGTCAGATTCTACTGTTGTTTTGTTTTGAATTCGGTTTTCCTCGCATAAGTGGAAGACATTCGTTAGCAATCGCATTTCGCATATTCAAGAACGTATTCATCCATATTCATGGTTTCATGTTAAGTCCCAGGATAACCCTGCGGATTGTGCCTTACGTGGACTTTTGGCTTCAGAGTTAGTGCATCACCCATTATGGTGGACAGGACCTTCCTGGTTAGTGCGTCGTAATGAAGAATGGCCAGTAAGATCGCTGCCAAAACTTATCGACTCATCTCAGATGGACGTCGAGTATCGTACTTTGTCGTTAACAGTCGTTATGTCTGAGAATTTATTAGATTTGTTGTTGGATAAATTTTAAAAACTGCAGAAAATTTGTAGGATTATTACATGTATTCGTCATTTGATTCGTAATGTTCAATGCCCGGCAGATTTGCGTTTAAAATTTTCTGATGGTTTGTCTCTAGCTCATCTGCGAGAGGCTATACATTTATTGATTAAAAGAGTTCAAACACATGTTTTTGCCCAAGACATTACAAATATTAAAACTGGAAAACTTGTTAGTAAACAAGTTCGTAGCCTTAGTCCGTTTTTAGATAGTCGTGATTTGTTGAGGGTGGGCGGTCGCCTACGTAACTCAGAGTTATCGCATGATGCAAAATTTCCAATTATGCTTCCTCGGTCGCATCGGGTGACTGAAATTATTGTATTAGACTGTCATGAAAGATATTTACATCCTGGTAGGGACGGTATCGTTCGGGTAGCTACTGTCAAGACAGCTTAAGGGTTAGTTAAACGCCCCCTAGTAAAACTATGTTTACTGCCAGTTAATTGATTTTTAATGGTATGTACACATATATTCACTTATATAAGTTTGTCGGTTAGGTTTCTTAGTTAATAGGTCTAATTATTTTTAAATATAAAATAAGTTAGTTCATACTTATTTTGGTGGGCGGGATGTTCGGTCTCTTTGTCGCACATTGTCATGTTTAATTTTAAGTCGTAAATTTGTAGTTGTAAATCTAATAGTAAAACTGTCATCCCTTGTTCCCTTATATCCTGTCGTATAAATTCCTTGTGCATGTGTAAATAAGTTGGACTAAGAGTAGTGAACACACTCTCTCATCGATGGCGAAGCAGAACAGTCGGTTTTTCGTTCGGTACGTGAGTTAGTCATAGGGCTGCTGAATGTGAATTTACTTGTTAAACCCCTAAAAAACACAGTGCAAGTGCAAGTAACACGTACTATGATCTCCAATACAGTCCACTTAGTTGAGGAGCAAGGAACTGCAGCTTAGAACAACAAAAAACCGCGGAGGTAAGTCGATATATAAATTTATAAGACCCCCCGCGCTGAACAAAAACAAACATTACCCAAGACAAAATCGGATCAAAAAAATTCACTAAAACAAACTCGCAACCCCACGCCAGGGCGTCAGAAATTATGCTACGTACCTAGACGTAGCCAGAGGAAAAGTAAATACCAAACTAACTATCAAACGCGGAAAGTGGGGATTCGCCTAAATACCAAGAAAAAAAACCAAAAAAGATAAAGTACATCGCCCACGATTATCTATTAACACATAAAAATAAATAAAGGATTCTGTACAAACAAGCGAAAGCAATAGATTAACTGTTATTATTTCACAGCAAACAATTATATTGTACGGAAAATTTTGGAATTTAGATACGAAGTGCGCATCTCGCATTTCACACAAAATAAAATTTATCAGTAGTAGCTCAATATGTGAGAGCATTTGTTAGGCATTTTTAAAATTTCACTTCATACTTTTTGTAAAATTACTAATTAGTAGGAAAGAATTAGTGTGTGAGAGCTTTTGTCAGACATCTTATAAGTTATACATAGTACCACTTGTAAAATAAACCAATCAGTATAAAAGAATAAGTGTGTATCTGTCCAACATTTTTAACAATGGTACATCACACTTGTAGAGCGATAATATCGACTAGCAGCCACAAACAATAGTTCTACAATGTCACGTTTCTTATCACGTAACTACACCAAACGCTGATATGGCATATGCCATTGACACACAAAAGAAAACGAGTTGCATTCCTGTACATATCTGGATACTTAGCTTGCAATTCATCGGGGGTGAGTCAACACAAAAACGCTACAGTATTCAGGATCCAGGCGGCTCCGTGGCATAGTGGTATGTGTGTGACTACTACGCCCAAGGTCCCGGGTTCGAATCCCGACACGGTCCGCTTGAAAAATATTAGGTGAGCATTTTTCACAAAAGTACACCCTCGTTTGGATGAGAGGTAAAATGGAGGTCCGTGTGTGTGTTGTCACGCATGTTAAAGATCCCTACCTTATTTGAAACAGCAAGGGTTCGGCAAAATTCTAAATTTTCCAGGTAAAAAAAACTCTCTTCCTGGCCAATGTAGTACCTTTGGGTGGAGCATTGGAAAAAAATCACATGTAAGGTATTCAGGATCCATTGACCCTGCCATTGTAACTACAGCAGCGATCCACAGAGAAAAGCAGCTGGTCTACGGCAACGAAGAGGTGGGCCTACACAAAGAAGGAACCCATTTGGCCTCCAGCTAAAAACAGCAATACGCGCTAGACATCTCCTAGTTGTTGAACAGAAAAAAACAAACGTGCATTGCTTTTGAAATACGGTGAATTTCGACGCACAAGCTGTAGAATCAAATTCAACAATGGTTCGAATAACACGAATTCGAACTGCAAATCCTCGCTTATCGAATCGCGGTTAAAACGGGAAAACCCGGGTTTTAACGGATAGTTCAATACACTATGTAGACGAATGTTCAGATGGAAAACACATAAGAAGCAATTATACGCTATCGGAAGGTTTAACAAGGTTACCTAAAACAGGATATAAACTATTTAATTGTAGCATAAACTCGTCGTTTCAAAGCAACCATATTTAAGTTGAGGAATTTATTCGAGAGCATATTTATGATTAATTATGTTAAAGGATTTAATAGTAGCAACGGAGTTTATTCGAACGGATATTGAATTAACCAGGGAAATTTTAAAGCAAAATTGGAACGTAACAGAATTAGTTGTTATTCTAGCTAGTAGCTGATAGTTAAAGACTT
Organism: Platerodrilus igneus; assembly: GCA_036346225.1. Classification (NCBI taxonomy): domain Eukaryota; kingdom Metazoa; phylum Arthropoda; class Insecta; order Coleoptera; family Lycidae; genus Platerodrilus; species Platerodrilus igneus. Next base: position 12,197 of record JARFIW010000045.1, on the reverse strand, counting down.
AAATGCTTTTCTGTTGGGAGCCTCTTATCCACATTAACAACCCCGTAGTTTCCATTGGGAACTACTGTTATGTATCACCTTTCTCACTACTAAGCTGCTCTTAGGTGAAAGTGAGACACCGATCTTTACATTTTTGGGAAATACACTATGAGGAACATACATTGGTGCACCGGTCTTTAGAAACATATGCTTGACACGCTACGCTTAAGATTTTTATAATGCCCACAGTAATTTGGATGAAAAACACGCGCAACACCAAATTTGGGCCGAACTATTAAAAACAAAAAATGCCGATTATAACAAAGACGGAATTATTTACTTTTTCATCGTAAATCTTGGTTACATTTAATAATTTATTATTTCTTCTCAATCAAAATAAATTTAAACTTAACTGAAAAGTAGTATTTTTTAAATCTTTTATGGCAGAAAATATAAGTACAGCTATACACGCACATGATATGAGGAGCAAGAGCAGAAAACCACAAGTTAGCGTGATATGCTTCACTACAACATTTAGAGAAATTAAGGAAGAGCTTACATTCTCGCCGAGCACCAGTCTATCTAGATCGCTGCCATGCCCAATCATTGATAAGAACATAATGCACTTTGGTTCCTGCGACGTATGACCTAGAAGTATATCTGAACATAAACGACTCAGGGATTAAATACACAAACCACGCTTAATCAAAACATTATAATGGATGACGCAATTGCCGCAATTGTTACTATGTAATTAAATCCGATAATACCGTTATACACAAACCTAACGACATTCACTGCAGGAAAAAATAATTTATTTGAATTTATTCAAAATTATGAGTACTATGCCACATTAAACTGCTGATAGGAAGATAATAAGATATCGACACATCTCGAGATTTTTATGGGAAAGCGCACGCAGTTGGTAGGATAATTTTATAAATGGCCCCGAAATAGAAACAAAAAATGGGAACACATGAAAGATAGTTTTGTTAAATTTTATGGACTTAATACATTATGACATTTAAGAAATAGATTAAAAACCAGAAAAAGTTACTGTTGAAACCTTTATTAATTTATATTAGTTTAATTTGTATCACTCTTTACGCATTCTATGGTACGCCTATGAATGCAAATGTTTTCTACGTTCATGATCGGTAGTCTTGTCTTCGGACGGCTCCGTCAGAGTTTATTGACAGTTCATGTTCAGCTTTCAGTGTGGTAGGACGTTCCTGCTACATAACAAAATGTCTTGTTTTTTTGTGTAAATAGTTTTTTCATGTTAATAAATAAATGTAGTGTGTCAGTTGCAATTCCTTTCATTAAAAAGGCTGAGTTTATTGGTATTACAGTCCCCAGTATTCTCACGGCATGCTACACAACCTAGTAGATAATTCTACATCAAGCAACCGACCAGTGCATATCGAAGTACAAGGTGAAATAATCGTTATTTATTTCCGATAACCTTATTTGCCGTCTTACAGTTACCATCAGAAACGGCCATCAACTATTTCTTTGAATTGTAGAATCTTGGAACACAGATGACCCCCTACACTTAACACTATTGACTTATTTTGATTGAATATTTTGAATCAGACTTTCTACCTAGTTTAGTTTGAAAAATGATTTTTTATTATTAGAAGTAAATATGCACTTGACAGAAGATGCACTCAAAAACATGCATAGCTTAATGGAAATGCATCACAACGTCCTGCAGGACGGTATCAATAAACAGCCCTGCTGACATTACCGAGTACTAGAACACTTTTAACTGTAAACAAATGGCATGAAACCGATAAAATACCTAATCAAAATAGAATCTATTTGTCCCATTACAGCACACTACACAAATTTCGACAATTGCAATAACTTTGGTGCAAACTACAGACAAACAAGAGGAGGAAGTAACTATGCGACAAATGGGTTCAACAAGTTCAATTGTAAGACTATTTCTTATTATAACGAAAGGGGAGTGACTACCAGACCACATTCTACAAAATGCAACAACTGCCTTCATTCAGAATGAACGAGAAAATAAAATTTTTTTTATTGTATTATTTATTATAAATGTATAATAAGTATATATTTGTAACTCTAAAATATGAATGAATTCAAACTGAGTGTTATGTATTCCTGGAAATTGGCTTCCAGGCACGTATGATTAACTTATAATATGCCTGCATAAGTCACAGTAGTTGCAACATGTTATGCAGCACGTTTGTATGAGCATTGTCAGATGATAAAGCAGAACACGTACCATATTTTTAACTAATCACATAATTTTATAATGTAGATGTCCACGATACATTTTATAAGACAGAAAAGGTATTTCGATCCGAAGTGGTAACGCACTTAATCAAACTTATGGGCGTAAAAAGCCAATAAACATCCAGTTACTAACGGACTAACAGAACATTTTAATAAAATCATAGAAGACGTACCCTCTGTTATGATTGAGAATCAGATCAAAAAAATATGTGCCACTTTGTTCCGCATGTTGTATTTGCACATAACACACTTATCCAAAATATACTACATGTTGGGTTTCCCAATGCTCTGCTTGAAAGTACTACATTGGCCAGAAAGTGAGTATTTTTTTACCTAGAAATTTTGAATTTTGTAGAACCCTTGCTGTTCCAAGCAAAGTAGGGATCTTTAACGTGCATGGCAACACTCACTCCATTTTTCTCATCCGAACGAGGAGTTATTTTTGTGAAAAATGCTCGCCTAACATTTTTAAAGTGGACCGCATCGGAATTCGAACCCGAGACCTAGGCCATAGTAGTCACACGCATGTCAACTACATCACAGCGCCGCCTATCCAAAATACAACATCCATTCATTCTTATCGTATATATGCTACAGCATTTGCGAGTTTTGATTTTTTTGCTTTAACTTTTAAAAAATGCAGCCGAAGCACATCGTTTGCTTGAGGAGGCCTACGACGAACGTGCACTATAAATAACTGCCTGTGAAGATTGATTTAAACGCTTCGAAGTGGCGATTTTAACACTGAGGACAAGGAACGCTCTGGAACACCAAAAACAATTAAGTATGCCTATTGGCAAGCATTATTGGACAAAGATGATATGCAAACACAAAATCACATTGATAATTTGCCAAAATATTTTCAAAGGTTTACATACCATGAGAAAAATTCATAAGGAAAATGGGTGCCAAATGAGTTGATTGAGAGACATATGGAAAATTGAAGAACCACTTCTGAAATTTGCTTTTGCTATATGAAAGGAAGAGTTCTCTCCTTCGAATTGTTACTGGTGATGACAAGCGAATGTATTTCGATATTTCCAAATGCAAAAAATCGTGGCTTTCGCCTGATGAAGCATCAACATCAATGGCACGGCCAAATCACTTCAGAAAGAGACAATGCTCTGCGTTTGGTGGAACCAGAAAGGAATCGTGTACTGTGAACTACTGAAACTTGGCAAAATTGTCAATGGGCATCATTACCGATAACTAATCAATTTGAACCATGCATTGTTTGAAAAACAACCAGGAGGTACATAAGACACGAATGAGTGATATTACAGCACGACAACGCTCCGTGCCATTGCATTTTCATCAAAATGCTGATATGGGATCTGTTACTGCAACCGCTGTATTCGCCTGACCTGGCTCCTTTGAATTATCAATTGTTTTGGTCGATGGTGCATCCCTTGGATGAGTTGCATTTAGCCCATTTTGGATGAATGGTTCTGGTCCAAAGACACTGCAATTTATTGTTGCATACTTGTGTATCGTCAGAGAGATGGTAAAAATGCGAAGCTAGCGATGGACGATACTTTGAATAAACCATTTTTTATATCTCTTGAAATTTTCTATTTTTCATGATCAAAAAAATCCTGAAACTTAGTTGCTGCACCTCGTAAAATTGCGTCGTAACATAAATTCCTGTATATGTTTCATTAATGCAGCAGTAAGATTGAATTTTGTTTGTTTTCGAGTCCCACTCTCTGCTATATTGATGACATATGAGAAATGGCCTTGAAAATAGAGTGCGATAAAAAAGAATCAAGAATTCTATAACTGCTGAGTTTGTATAGGTCCAGGTATGACTCTATATGAATGTAGCTGTTGTTTTTCAGAATATCGAGTTTTTAAAAATCAGAAATTGTAGATGGCGATTTTGTATGTGGAATTTTACCAATAACAATTTTAACAATAAAGATTTTTCAAACATGTTGTTACGCTTCAGTGCGCATGTGTCTGTATGAACACAATCAAACAATCAGCTAATTTGACTGCTCATAATGTAGTTCTAATGTGTTTTAAAGTCAATTCGTGTGATTTTTAAAATTTTTGACTAAAGTCGTAATCAGGAAAGAATGAATGCACGTCATTAATTTCTGATTCAATCCTAGATATATTTCCGCATATACAATGGACGTATTTAACGTGTAAGAGAAAGAAAGAATACAAGCAGCACGTGTTCCGAGCAAAGTAGCTTAGTAACGACTTACGTTGTGGAGTTTATGATACGTAAAGAATGGGAACCGTAAACTGTCGCATGTCCTAACTATATTACACTTATATTAATGAAGTCTTTAAGTTGATTTGTGCAGGTTTTTAACACATGTCATTTTTAATACAACATACCTAACATAACCATAACTTATAACTGCACTTTTATATTTGGGTTTGCTTTTATATTTTGTTGTTTTCATTATATTATTTTCGATTTCCAATGGGAACATTTCTTGAAATCTTTATTAAACCATCAATTGATTAATCTTGATGCATAGAATACGGTTGATGACGTGCATTCATTCTTTCCTGATTTTGACTATATATTGTTATATCCATTACTGGCTTCAGTTGTTAGATAGTATGTTACGAATAAAGATTTTAATGCGACAGGTATGGTAAAGCATTTTGTTACCAAAATTTATACGTGTTTGTATTTTTTATATTGTATGCACACGTAGACTACAATACTGTGTGGCATAATTGTTTGCTTTCTAAGAACTGAGCCGTCAACTTAAAGAGTTTGAAAAGCTCTCATCTAAGACATGTACTGATTACTTTATTATGCATAGATTATTTACAAAATAATTGAGTTCAAGGTTTGGCGCCGAACATTTCTATTAATTTTTACATGAAAACAATCAATCGCCTTCAATAAAAAATAAACGACAATATCATTTTAAGCAAAAAATAGCAAAAATATTAAAAAAATAGTAGAGAATTTTCTAAACAATATTCAGGTTTTTAATATACCGTTCTTTGTCTCTATTACTTAAGGCAGGTCCATTTGTTTTGTTTACTGTAGTAACAACCGTAGCAATGTCACCAGTTTATTCTAGTACTCTAATAAGAACCTTCTCTTTCAAGGTGTTGGTTGGAAGCGGTCTAGTATAAACATGATTTACAGTGCGAACATTTGATCACAGTTCTAAGGAAGTTGAAGGATCTGTTCTTTGTTATCCCATTTATTGTTCGATTTTAATCGTAATTTAATTTAATTTAATTTATCAGAATTTGTCCAACAGTACAATGTACCAATTATAGGACAATACTACAACTATTCAGTAGAGAATAATACTGTAAACAAATACTCTTACACATTTTGAGAGTAATGCAAAACAGCACAGTCTACAATAATCGATAAACTATCAACAAACATATCGACATGATCACATAAGCCATTAAATTCGTTAAATTCAGTACACATTGTTACTATAGGCGTTTTCATCAAAAGATTGGTGTTGAATGAACTATTATAAAAACAATATCTATATCTAGTAGATCTACAGGGAATATAAAATTCAGTTTGCTTAGCAAATATTCCCAATCAATAGCGTTATGCACTAGCTTATATAAGTACGTGATTCCCTTAACTTTTCTTCTGTTTTCAAGAGTGTTTATATTAAATGTATGTAACAATAAGTTATGATCAAATCCTCTTTCTGGGTATACATTATACAAACGAAACCACAGATATTTTAAAAATTTGCGTTGAACATATTCTAAACGATTCTTATAACAATGATAAATCGGATTCCGGACATTTGTGCAGTATTCCAATTTAGATTTGACAAATGTATCGTACAATATTTTTAAGGCTATAATATTTTTAAAGCTTTGACAATTGCGCATTATAAAACCTAACATACGAGTGCTTGATTTCACAATATTATAGATATGACTAGAAAAATAAAGCCGTTTATCAAAGTAAACACCTAAGTCTTTAGCACCACTACACCGATTCAATATAGTATTGCCTAATTTATAATTGTTTATTATAAATTTTAACTTACGTGTAAACGTTATCACTTTGCACTTATTGACGTTTAAATCAAGTTTATTGTTATGAGATCAACACACTAGCTTGTCTATGTTGGCCTGCAGTTTGTCGCAGTCCTTCACTGATGAAATTGAAGTGAATATTTTAACATCATCAGCAAACATTAATATTTCACAACTTATAGACTCAGTAATACTGTTTATAAATATAAGGAACAGTAAGGGACCAAGATTAGACCCTTGCAGGACACCAGAAGTTGGAATGTAGCGGCTAGATGTGTAACCATTGTAGCTCACATGTTGAGATCTATCGGTTAAATATGATTTTAAAAATGATATTAACGAATTCGACAATCCAATAGCGTCTAATGTTGATAATAATATTGAATGACTTACTTTGTCAAACGCCTTTGAAAAATCTGTATATATAACGTCGACCTGGCCTTGACTATCTAGTACTTTGGATACATACTGAACAAAACAGTAGAGATTACTTTCTGTTGACCGTTTTTGCACAAAACCGTATTGGTATGGTGAAATATATGGTTTAAAATGTTCATACACTTTATTATACAATATCATTTCAAAGACTTTATCGAAAGCACATAAAATAGAAATCGGTCTGTAATTATCAATATTATTTAGTTCTACGCTCTTGAAGACAGGACAAACACGTGCAATTTTCCAGGCTTTTGGAAATTGGGATGTAGATATACTCAAGTTGAATAAAATCCTTAAAGGTTCAGCAAAAACATAAATATAGTCTTTAACAACATAAGTTGGAACTTGATCGTCACCAGCCGTGGCTTTATTCTACAACTTTGTAATCGCTCTAATTACATCAGTTTTTGTTATTTCAGATTTTCTGATATGCATCACCTTGTTGGTTTTAGTAGGTAGTGTATTGGCTAGATTGGACGTTATATTCAAGTCATTTGTTAAAGGGAACATACTACTAAAGTGATTGCAAAATACATCTACTATAGACTGCGGAGTTGTGTAAGACACTCCATCTTTCATCATGACTTCTGGAATTCTACTACACTTTTTATTAGAATTAACATATGTGCAAAACTTTTTTGGGTCCCTAGTTAATGCATTTTCTGCCTCTCTAATGTAAGTTCTATATGCTATTTTAATCTTGTTCTTAATTACGGTTCTCAACTGCTTAAATTCAAATAAGTCATTGATAAATCCACTTCTTTTGTATTTTGTATAAACTTGATGTTTGGACTTGATATCTAGAATAATCTCTTTAGAAAACCAGTGTGGATAGCTACTTTCTTTATTATTTTGTAGAGGTACATACACGTCAAAAATACTGTATAATTTATTGTAAAACACATTTTGCGCAGTATCAATATCACGGTAATTGTTTAAAAATTCCCAATCAGTATTAAATAAGCAATTATATAGATTACAGAAATCTGCTTTTTTAAAGTTATATTTCTTATTAGATTGATTAATTTTAAATATCGGTTGTATACGCATTCGCAAGTTAAAGTGCAGTTCTAAACAAGGATGATGTGCATCTTCGTCGACTATTGGCAACATATTGTGTTCAACTACACAGTCAAAACTACTAAGTACAAGATCCAGCAATCTTCCATTGCTATTTTGAATGGTATTGTATTGAGCAACCTGAAGCAAATTACAAAAGTTATGCACAGCTAGGCTAAGGAATTGTCTGCTTCACTGTTGTACGTTGGAATATTAAAGTCGTCTACAATTAGCAAATGCTTAGTTTTAGTGTAAATCTGCAGAAAGTAATTTAAAAGACGTTCCAATATTTCTAGAGTAGGTGTATGGGGAATATATAATACGAATATATATAAACAGCCAAACGTGAAAGTACACTTACAACCAATAATATCAAGACTAGGAATATCATTGGTTAATTCATTTAAATACAGCTGTTCAGTAATTATTGAATTTTTGACCGCCACAAGAACACCTCCACCCCGTTTTAAACTTACTTGCTGAAAATTACGATCACACCTGAAACAGTTATAACTACGTGGAAAGTATTCAGATGATTGGATGTCATTTGATAACCACGTTTCGGTAATACATATAAAGTCATATTCGCAATCACTAGTAGTTGAGATAAATTGTTCTGCTTTATTACGCGTACTACGGACATTCTGATAGCAACATGTAAACGCATTATTTGACGCGATTAGTTTTTTTAAACTATAGTTGGGGTTCCTTTTATGTACTTAATGGTAAGGTTGGTTTCACCATTATCGGTGCGTTCTCTTAAAGTTCTTTTGCATTTAATCAACAGCTCTCGCTGATAGCGTGTTTTTTGATCATTTTTAACGTAAAAGTTACTATATTTTTGACTTGCTTTGATTATGTTTTTATTCTCAAAATAAAGTAAACATCTGAGGTATTAACTAGTGTAACACGAACTGGACGCGGTTTATCTTTATTTTGTTGTCTAACTCCTAAGCGCACAATGGAATTCGGAACTATATCAATTTTAGCATGAGGTTTAATAATCTTAAGAAAATCAGATACTGTACCGAGCTCATTGTTGATGGAGTCTTCTGGAATTCCGTATATAACAATATTATTTTCTCGTTTGATACGTTCCTGTGCTTCACGAACTACTGTTTCAAAGGAATCCGTTGAGAGTAAATCCACATTTGACACTTTTTTGTAGGACATTGCGGCTGATTTTAAATCATCAATTTCTGCTTTTAGATCTAATATTAATTTTTTCAATTCGTTGACCTCCGATCCCTTTGCTACTCATGCCTCACAGTGATAGACCACTTTTCTTTCTTTAGCTGATAAACATTGTATTTCGGCTTGCGATAAATTAGAACAAGTTGAATGCAATGGTAATTTACATTTATCACAACTAATTTCTTTATCAGCATAAAGGTCATACTTATAGTCCTTGCAATTTCTAAATAGACCTGCGTCATTACCGTTTGTGACGTCAAATTGTAGCGACGATGCCGCTACCAAAATCCTATTGCCACATGACTATAATAGCGCCATCGGTAGAATACAGAGATTGAAAATATTTAATAGCAAATGATGAATGTGATTTGTTAGTATTTAAAAAAGTACTTTTTAGGATAAATTTTTATCGACAATATTACAGATTAAAGTCATTAATTAACAATATATTTTATTTACTTCTATATTTCTACCACTGAGCATATTTTAAATATAGTTGCGTATTTCTAATGCTCCTAATTTTATGGCCATTAGTATATTATACCAGAGACGCAATAATAACCACAGTTATTCAATAGGTTATGTCATTGGAATTATAATTTAAACGTTTTGATTACACAAATCAAAAAAGAAAAGGAACAAAATTACAATTCCATTTGTAAGTAAAATTCTCATTAACTTTGAATAATTAAGATATGTCACTTTAAAATAATCTTTTAGATTTCCCTGAAACCATCTACAAAGACTAAAGTTATGTTATGTACAATGCAAAGGAAGGATTTAACACTTTCAAATCACCTTAAAATTTGTGGTGATCATTTTACTTCTGTTTATTAGTATACAACTGGATTGAATACAGCATGTTTTGAAAGCATTTCCAACAAATAAAACAATACATACGGATAAAGACTTTAAATGAACCAACTTTGAATTCTGTTGTTGAAATATGCCATTATTCAAGGAAAGAATAACTGTTACAGGATTATTACTGTTCCCAGTAAAAATCCAAAATTGCAAGTTATCTCCAGTCGGTGTCGTAAGCTAAAAATGAAAACTTTATAACCAAAAGGTTCAACGACTAATCATTTCGATGGAATTCTTAAAGATGTAAACAGCAGTTTGTTAAATATACAAAAGCATGAAGGGGCAAAAATCTTCTAAAAAATAAGTATTTACTTTATTACTCTTAGAGGCCATATAATTGTTGCAGGTAATTGAGTAGTTTGAAACAAATAATTCAATATACAATTTACCATTTTTTGTAGATTGGTGTAATATAAAGACTTTGACCTTACTTGTATTTAGCACCTCCAAAATTTAAGCTAGTGTAGTATTGACCAGTTCATCACCAGTGTGTTTCTTACATCCATTAAAATTGAACGCTGTAGAAACTATTAGGATGCCAAAATCCAATATCCTGAAGATGAATTTGCAACCTATATTTTAAAAACAAGTCGCTCAAGAATTTAACGAGTATTAAAAGCTTGTAATTTAACAATAAAATATATATGGTTGTACTTGTTTATTATACATAAAGCTTTAGATAGTTATAATTAAATTAGAGGTACATCGTGTAAAAAGTTGTTTAATTCTAAGTAGCTATGCGATTGGTTGACTAGTTCAATTTGATTGAAAATCTGAATCACTGTCATCACTATCACCAACGTTAATAATTAGAGGTGCATTATCTTCTTGATCAAATTTGATCTCACGTTTCCACCAATCTTTGATAATTTTTTCTGCATGTTCTATCGAATGTGCCCAAATCTCCGGTGTTATTTTTTCGAATGCTTCTTTCCACATCTGTAAACAGTTTTCAACAGACCTACCATCTCTTCCAGCGTGTTGATTGTAGTACCTCTTACTAACACCCCATACATTTTCAATTGCATTGAATATGCAGTGATACGGAGGCAATCTTAACACCTTATGTCCATATTGTTCGGCCAGCAAATCCGCTTTAAAAATCTTTGGCGGTTTATACCTAAAATTTTTAATAAATACTGATATGTTATAAAGCACTAAATTTTGACTCACATCATGACAAGTTTCAAAAGCTCCGCTTTCAAAGCATTACCATCAAAGGAAATTGTTTGTTTTGTTAACCATTCTGCGATTTCACTTTTTTTCCAGGAACTGTTAGGTATTTTGTTTAACACAGTAGAATGGTAGGAAGCGTTGTCTAAAACTATTGCAGATGGTGCTTCCAAATTCTTCAATAATTGGTTTTCAAACCAATACAAGAAATTCCGTTTATTCATTTCTCCGAGGTAATGTGGGTCGTTTGTGGACGAAGAAAAAATCAATTCTGCCCCATCTATGAAACCATTTACATTTCCTGCATGTAATACTATGTACCTAAAAGATTATTTACATTATTCTGTTTTAAAAGGAAGTATATGACACAAACCTTTTTCCATCAATTCGTGTACTCTTTACAGTTCTTAAATCACTGTCTTGCCAGGAGCGGCTCACAGCACCATTCTGAAATATCCATGTTTCGTCCACAAACACAAACTGATACAGATTCTCTTCTTTTATTCTCTTGTATGTCTTCAAGAAACGTATCCTTCTATCAACAATATTTGGCATTTCCATTAGACCTCTCCGTGGGTTATCTTTTTGCCATTTAAATCCTATATTGTGTAGGATTGTATTCAGGGATCGTTTAGAACCATTAAAAAGTTCATCGTGCTTAAGATTCTGCCACAAGGTATGAACAGAAATATGTTCATCTAAAATAAATACATGTAATACTGTACATTAACTTGGAAATGAGTACTTACGATTGTCATATAACCTATAAATCACATTACGAATTCCACTTTTGGTAAATTCATCTACGTCAGTGACAGGCTTTGTGTGGATTCGCTTTTTTGACTTAAATGGTTCGTTTTTCGCAATTGTTTGCGAAATCGATTTTACGGTGCCAATACTAAGACCCAGGGCAACCGACACTCTCTAAAAATATGCATATGAAATAGTTTTTGAAGTAAATAATGAACTAAATTACCTCACGAACCGCTGTTAACGGTATAAACGGTCCACCATTATCCCTTTCTTTTTCAAAAAAAGTGATTAAACTAGCAACAAGTTGTTTAGCTCTAACGCCTAAACTAATTCCACTCATTATATGCGGTGATCAGAGTTCGGTGTAACACTAATATGAGTTCTGAAAAGAACTGTTTGAAGCAAAAACTGATCAAATTATGAACGAATAAAAATAAAAGTGCACGAGATGTAAGAATAACTAAACAACA
>JARFIW010000044.1:0-103211 GCA_036346225.1 Platerodrilus igneus | reverse complement strand
ACATGCTTGAGTGCCGTGTGGAAATTTTCTGAGATTTAAATAGGGCGAGTGAAAATTTGTAAAATCGATGTGCGAGCGACAGACTGGGAACATGGCATGAGAAATTCTTTAGAATTACCCGTTTTGGGGAACAGACCGACAGACAGGCTTTTTGCTATATATACCGAGATGAATATAAACAAGCCCTCTTAGACTTTTGACGATTCGATGCGTTAAAAGCTCGTACATACGCGACTTGATTGAAGATGTTAAACCGTGCATTTTAGTTTGATTAAATAATTTAAAGTTTGCTAGTATATTTTAGTGATTCAAAATAGCTTGTTATTTACGTGCTAACATGAATGTACTTCAGTGCACTTAGATACAAGGTAATAAAATTTAGTTTCACTGTACCAATTAGCAAAATTTACAACGACGAAGGTATACACAAAAGTAGGCAGTTTTGGCGTATATTGGTGACAGAAGCATGAAGTTATTTGCTATTTTTCGGGGGTGTTAATAATTAAATGGTTCAAATACGTGTCTGGATCCATGAAACAAGGGTCAGATAAACACAGATGAGTTCCGGAAAGGCCCAGAAACGACTTTGAATGGATGGTGATGGAGAAAATTTTAAAAGCGTAGAGAATCAGAAGCCGTAAATATAATCCTGTTGAATGGTGTGATTAACTAAAGAAACGATACTTTGAAGCTACGAGGACAGTAACCTTCAGGTAAATTATGCTATTTTGTTTGACATTTTTGTGTGTATTGAATGACTTTATAATTGATTTACTTTAAATGGACATTAGTGGAATTTTTCTAACCATAAAAGTTTAATTTTAAGATGAAATTTGCTTGTTTAAGTAAAAGGGTATTTTGTTTTGATGTTCGGAATATGATGAAACTTTGGGTAGGTCTTTGAGCTCAATTAGACAAACCTGGTTAATTAACGTAAAGGGTGGTAGATGCTCCTTTATACTCAGACTCCGGTCTGCTTATATTGTTATACTAATTAGTAGGCATCCAATAAGGACTTTAATTTTGGATGCACAGTAAAATGACAATAAAATTAATCCGGAAATTCTTTTTAAAACTGAATTTTATGCTGAAATTTAATTTGAAAATTTAATGTATTCTGAATATTGATGTAAATAGAGTTAACGTTGATGTTTTTGGTAGGAATGTGTTGTTTTTTTTTTGAATGAGGAGGTTTATAACATGAGGTGAGCAGCCGAGGCGAAAAGAGGATCACAGCCGTTTATGACGCCCAATCTGTGGGACTAGAAATTTTTTGTTGAAAGGACCCAGTTCCCGCATTCTAAGGAGCATTTCACAGCAAATTTTGGCGACCACAACGTGAGGACTCGAGCTCCAAATAAAATTTTTGTTATTTTATTCCAGGAAACTGGCGATCTGAGAAAGAGAGTTTCTGTGTGTGTATAAATTTAAGAGTATTTTAGAGTGTGTGTGAGTGAGTAGAACGTATGCAGAGAAAAGAGTGGTTAAGGAGTCAAGGAGTGGAAATTGGAAGTGACGATAGTGCATTGTGTGAGAAAATTTCGAAAATGGAAGAAGCTGGAGGCAGTAGAGATCAGTCGAGGACGGAATCAGGGGATCAAGGAAACGAGATGATATTGAGAATGTTAGAGAGGATGAGTGAAGAATCCAATAGAAAATTAGAACAGCTAAGCGATGAATCTAATAGAGCTAGGGAAGAATCGAACAGGAAGTTAGAAGAGATTAGAGAAATGAGTGAGGAATCGAATCGTAAGTTTGAGCAAATTAGTCTGAAAATAGATAAGACGAATCAAGAAGTTTCAGAATTTAAAAATAGTCTTACCGTAAAGATGGGGAAGTTGAAAATAGGGTTGAAAAAATGAGCGTGATATTACAGGTCTTCGACAGGAAATGGGACATTTAAGGTCCGAAGTACGCATTTTGTGAAGAAGAGATTAATATAAAATGACTGAAGTGACGGACTCATGTAGGGATCAGTTAGGCAGGGTAGAACGCGAAGTTAGTAGTATCAAATACAACATGTCAAATTTAACGGGGGAGGGTCCCAGATTTTCTACAGGTGGAGTATCATTGGACCAACACATGAAGTTTTATGGCGATAACAGGGTAAATCCACAAATTTTTATTAATAGTGTAAGAAATCTAGTGGGAAATTTATTTGACGAACAGACTAAACTAAATACGATAAAGGCTTTATTAAAGGACAATGCGGAGGCATGGTACAATTTAGTAGGACAGGACATAGACACGTATCAGGACTTTGAAAACAAATTTTACAACATTACTGGAGTGATCACAAACAGGATCAGATTAGGGACGACTTGATTACAGGAAAATTTAAGGGAGAGTTTGCAGGTTCTAGGAGCAATATGCCATCCGCAAGTACAGTGTGGCCAAACAACTGAATCCACCATTGACGGACAGACAGATTATCAAGTACCTATCACGACATTTTGAACTGGAAATTAGACAACATGTGGCCTTACAAAACATCACAGAACGGGAGACATTTTAGAGTATTTGCAGAGATATGACGATGTATGTGTAGGACGGACAAGAGAGATACGAGAACGAAACGTTAACACAGTTAGGTTTGACAACAGGACACCGAATTATCCGAGACGGCCTGACTACAACAGAAATTTTCGACCGAATTGGGAACGACGAGGACAGGAATACAGGAGCAATAGTGCGACTAGGGGACCGACGCCAAGACCTAGTTACACGCGACAGAACAGTTTACCGGAAGTAAACAGGACTGTGACCAGCACGCCGAATAGAGACAGGGACACGGATATTAACACGAGGAGGACGTACGCACAGGTTGTAGAAGGACAACCAGGACCAAGCACGGAAAACAGGATGAGACAGGATTTTTAGAACGTGACAGACCACTAGATTTCGGTGTAAATGTATATGAACATCCACGTGAATTTTTCAAAATTGAGGAGGAAGTAGAGCCAGAAACTGAGGAAAAATTATGTTTGCCAATTATTAATTTAGAAATTTTGAGAATAATGTAGAAGTATTACTTGATACAGGGGCAGAGGCGAGTTTAATATCGGAGGAATTCGTCAGCAAAATTAGGGATAAGGTTTGTGATAGAATTATGCCTATAAAGCGTAGCCATTTAGTAGCTCCAAATAAAAAGAAGTTTGCTGTAGTAAATAGTGTTGTGGTGCTTAGGATAGATATAGGAGGTTTAAGCTGTGAACAGGAGTTTGTAATTGTACCTGGACTGAAGTTTCAGAGCATTTTAGGTGTTGACTGTATGATGAAGTTAGGGTTTTGATAGATATGGAAAGGAAGGTAATAAGGATTAATGATAGGGTAGTGCCATGGAAGGGCAGTTATGAAGTCACAGAGGATGACACGGGGTTGAATATTAATGTAGTAGAGGTAGAGGATGATGAAGGTAAACAGATCAACACAATAAGATGTCCAGAGGATAGGAGAGTAGAGGTTCAAGCTTTAATACAAAAACATGCAGAAGTAGTGGGGTAGAAGCAGCATATCAGGAGCAGGTGAAGGCGAAATTAAGTAAAGATGGCAAGTTTGTTTTAATCAAGTAGATTTAAGGGATTCATTCTGGCGGATTCCATTACACAAAAATTCTAGAAGGTACATAGGATTTTCCATAGAGGGAAAAATCGATAATTGTAAAGTAGTATCGTTTGGTTTGTCGGCAGAAAAGGAAATAAGAATAAATAAGAAACAGACAAGTGTAGGAACTGAAGAAGAAGCAATATTTAAGAGTGAGGATAATAGGGATGATAAGTTTATGTTATGTGAGATAATAGGGATGTTAAGTATCGATATAGAAGGGGGAGAGATAGGGATGAAGAGTATTAGGATGGTAAGAAGAAAGACTTGGAGGGTCAAGAAGAGAGTTAGATTTAAATAGGATAAGAATAGAGAATAGGTGTATATAGAAGAGTAGAAGTAGGTGTTGATAGAAAATAGAGCTAGATATAGGATAAATATGGGAGATGATTAGAAATAGGTTTAGGATGAGAATAAAGAGTAAAGGTAGGAAGAAAATAAGATAGGTTAAGTATAGATATTGCATATAAGATTAGTGGAGAGTTAGGAATAAAGTTAGAAATAGGATAGGCATATAGGATGTATATAGGATTAGATGGATAAGTAGGATGAAGTTAGGGATAATTTCAGTTTATAGAATGAGGTGAGAGTTAGGAATAGGATAGGGATATAGGATAGGTGTAAATATTTTTTTTTGGTTGGAAACAAAGTAGGTAAGTTAGATAGATAAGGGTAGAGAGAGATAGGCAATTTTTTTGTAATTTTTTTTTGTCTAAATGCTTTATATTTGAAGTCAAATAAGTGGGATTATTTGGATTCAAATAGGGGGAAAATACTCATATTTAGACCAGGGTAGAAAATTAAATAATCACATCAAATAATTTTAATCACCGTGTATAAGGAATTTCATTAAATAATACGCGTTATTAAAACCATGAAGCATAAATAAACTCGGTTGTTTCAGTAAAATAAGAAATTTAAATTATTTATAAGACGCTTTATATCAAAAGAAGCAGTATTAAAAAAGCTCTGCGTGTAATTTAATTATTCCTAATAAAGAAACAAAGACAAATTACGTGCAAGATATATATTAATTGATTCAAGTTTGGGCAACCGGTAGTAAAACAAAGTGTACATGTAATAATTAATATTGAAGTTGTATTCGCTAAAAATGAAAGGATAGAAATCAATTTAATTGGAGTTAATTAAACCGTTAATAACATAATACCTATAGAAACTTGTAAAAACCCAATAATAGTCAAATCGTAGGAAGGTTATTTAAAATGTTACGTTTGAACACCCCTGCGTGTTTTTAAAAGGCAATTTCAGTTTAATTTGTTTGGATAAACATGTCGATTCTAAGGAGGAAACGATCAGATGCTTTAGCACGAAATACAAAACAGGGTTTATTTAAAAAAGCTCTGAGAATTAATATTATTTTGAACACCTGCATAGTTTAAATATCACATTCGGCGAAAAGTTTGCAGATAATTAATGTTTACAAAGAATCTTGGAGAAACCGGGGCTTAGTATTCACGAGAATGTGCGATACGGGGTTATTAAACCCAGATAACAGTCCGCGTGGACTGATATAATCGATAATGAAGAGTATCAATTTGAACCAATACGAACAGGTTAGAGAAGGAAAGAGAAAATGCGTCAAGCAAAGACACATATTGTAAAAGGCGGGATTTAAACAACGTCACGAGGGTCACAATTGGTTGAAAATAGGATGCAAATATCAGAGGTAGAACAACAATTTCTGTACAAAATTAATTAGTTTTTCTCGGACATGCTTGAGTGCCGTGTGGAAATTTTCTGAGATTTAAATAGGGCGAGTGAAAATTCGTAAAAATCGATGTGCGAGCGACAGACTGGGAACATGGCATGAGAAATTCTTTAGAATTACCCGTTTTGGGGAACAGACCGACAGACAGGCTTTTTGCTATATATACCGAGATGAATATAAACAAGCCCTCTTAGACTTTTGACGATTCGATGCGTTAAAAGCTCGTACATACGCGACTTGATTGAAGATGTTAAACCGTGCATTTTAGTTTGATTAAATAATTTAAAGTTTGCTAGTATATTTTAGTGATTCAAAATAGCTTGTTATTTACGTGCTAACATGAATGTACTTCAGTGCACTTAGATACAAGGTAATAAAATTTAGTTTCACTGTACCAATTAGCAAAATTTACAACGACGAAGGTATACACAAAAGTAGGCAGTTTTGGCGTATATTGGTGACAGAAGCATGAAGTTATTTGCTATTTTTCGGGGTGTTAATAATTAAATGGTTCAAATACGTGTCTGGATCCATGAAACAAGGGTCAGATAAACACAGATGAGTTCGGAAAGGCCCAGAAACGACTTTGAATGGATGGTGATGGAGAAAATTTTAAAAGCGTAGAGAATCAGAAGCCGTAAATATAATCCTGTTGAATGGTGTGATTAACTAAAGAAACGATACTTTGAAGCTACGAGGACAGTAACCTTCAGGTAAATTATGCTATTTTGTTTGACATTTTGTGTGTATTGAATGACTTTATAATTGATTTACTTTAAATGGACATTAGTGGAATTTTTCTAACCATAAAAGTTTAATTTTAAGATGAAATTTGCTTGTTTAAGTAAAAGGGTATTTTGTTTTGATGTTCGGAATATGATGAAACTTTGGGTAGGTCTTTGAGCTCAATTAGACAAACCTGGTTAATTAACGTAAAGGGGTGGTAGATGCTCCCTTTATACTCAGACTCCGGTCTGCTTATATTGTTATACTAATTAGTAGGCATCCAATAAGGACTTTAATTTTGGATGCACAGTAAAATGACAATAAAATTAATCCGGAAATTCTTTTTAAAACTGAATTTTATGCTGAAATTTAATTTGAAAATTTAATGTATTCTGAATATTGATGTAAATAGAGTTAACGTTGATGTTTTTGGTAGGAATGTGTTGTTTTTTTTTTGAATGAGGAGGTTTATAACATGAGGTGAGCAGCCGAGGCGAAAAGAGGATCACAGCCGTTTATGACGCCCAATCTGTGGGACTAGAAATTTTTTGTTGAAAGGACCCAGTTCCCGCATTCTAAGGAGCATTTCACAGCAATATATATATAAGTTTTTGTGCATCTATCAACATACTCGTATTTCTACACGACCATGTACTACTTACTGGTATATGCGTATGTCTTATTACTTTATTATAATTTAACACTACAATTTTTTCGTTGATAGAATAACCCTCCATCCATTTAATTTTTTAAGTAAATCACGCAATAGATTCATTCTAACTTGTTCTATTGTTTAGATCAATCTGTTACGGGTAAATGAGCGTTATGTTAATAAATTTAGATTTTTCCTGAAGGGGCGAGGACCTCGTAGCAATATAGCGATGCGTCGGCTAACTGCAGTAATGTGGGAGTAGGTTTCTACGCAAAAAGTTATGAAAATAGTAAAAATAAGCAAACAAAAAGAATAAAATGGCTGAAATAGAAACAAACTACGTTATAAAAATCAATTACCCTAAACAACTTTTTTCTTGTTATAATTAAAGTTCGTCACAACAATCCCTTTGATATTATTCCTGACACAATAAACGGTTAATTCGTATAGGTCTCTTTTGCTTCGGTATCCTCAACTTTTTCTATTATGCTTTACCGTTCTCTAAAATACCTTAAAACACGAAATCTTTGGTCAAATTAAATAAAATTAAAAACAAAAATACCTCTTTCAAATAAGATTCAATCACTGGGGTAGTATATGCTATACAAATGTGTCCGATTATCTAGTTTGCAAATAAATTCAAATGAAATTCAACCTAAACTTACGCTCTATTAACATAAAATAATTGCAAAGTACACAATGATTTTTAAAAAAAAATTAGTACCTTAACCTTACACTCTGACCAGGTATTGCTATAAGGAATCCTAAAAAGCATTCAATCTAATTCATCTGTAATCGTATCATCACTCCAAATCTTCCTGTTTCCCTTGTTAAATTACATGACACAAGGGCTTGCTGACACTTACAAAACACAGTTACTGTAAATGTTGTTAATAACAAACGTAGAAAACCACTATATACCCGTTTTTTGTTTCATGCTTTTATTGTCTTTTCCAAAATACCAATCTTTTATGCTTTATGTAACACTAAATCCTACCAATAAAAGTTTCACTTAAATTCCTATATGTATTCACTTCCTTATATTTTAAGATATTCCAAACCATTCTAACTTCCTTACACGATAATATTATGGTTTAATTTAACCAACACTAATTTTGTCGCCAATTCATCCTTCAATGAAATAAGTAAGGTTTCGCTTTCACTTTATTCCCTACTACATGAACACCAACCAATTACACTGGAATTCAGTAAAGGTCAAAATGCTTCGAACTCTGACTAAAAAATTTGCTGAAAATTATCCCCTTCGTAAGTAATAATATTGAGAACTTATTTTAATTGAAGTTGCTAATATTTAAACATCCTTATTACTTACTAATAAAAAAATTCAAAATTTATACTTGCTATAGTTATTGTCAAATAGCGTTTATCCAAATCTCTTTTTCATCATAATTAACGGCATTAAATACTTCCTGGTTCTATCTCAGATCGATGTTAAAATACCAGCTTACAAAAGTGCTTTTATTGTTAATCGATTAAAATCATCAATTGTGATCTTCTACCAAGATTATTGATACTATTGTGACAAATCTTTCTTGTATTTCATCAAATAATTAAGCTGATAACTTCTGTTTCTTGTGGAATGCCAATGAACTAGATTTCAAACTACTCATAAACTGTAAGTATCATGTCGTAAAATAATTTAAAGCATGTAATTCTGCTTGAGTTTTACATGTTTGATGTTGTAAAAAGAATTAATTCTGAATGTCGAATACTGAATAACTCATTCTAATTCAATTCCTGTTTATATACTAAATAATCTCTATACATCATTGTTCGATTTGAGTCCAGATTTATTTCAAAGCATTCGTCACCCTGAATGATGTAATATTTACACGAATGTCGTGTTTTAATGGGCTAATTAATTAAGTGCGGTCGATATGATTTATGATTCTTCTGAAGCTTTGTCTATTCTTTTCTAATACACACAGTGAATAGACGCGGTCTCCTTTTCTCTGTAATATTCAACACTATTAAACTGCGTTATTTTTTATCTATTTTATGGCTTTTTGATACCCGCACGTTTCTATGAATTGGAGTGTTTGTTCATTGATCGAAAATAATTAGCATTTAAAAAGTTTTAGTACATTTCTTAGTAAAGTGACGTATTCGTTTATTAATAACGAAAATTCTGGAATTAATTTCTTTAGAATAAAGGCTAAAATTCATTAAGTGGCTTTTTTAACAAGAATGAATATTTTATCTTTGGTTTTAAATGTTTTATCTACACACAGAATTTATCTTTGCCTTCAAAATGCGTTAAACTGACACTACTTTATGCAATTTACCTTTCAGTAATGCAGCGTATTACATTTTCAATAAACAACACGCATATCTTAAAATGAAAATCGTTTTTACGATTATTTCCACAAGGTATCTTTCAAAAGCAAATTAATTTTATACACGTGGCTGAAATGAAATAATTTAAAAATTGAGTTTTTAAGTTTATATCCATTTCATGATTTTTTCACGCTCTGCATTAAATGCAATATATGGAATTTAATTACATAATTAATAAGTGTTTCTTTTTATGTGTTAATGAAATACATTTATATTTATACAGGGCAGTAAAATTAAACATTGGAAAATTTTGATTTTTCCTGTTTTCTCCTCTTTGAATGGGTTTTTTTTTCGTAGAATTTGTGTGTTCAATGACCTCTCCTGGACTCTTTATCACATATATATATATATATACAGGGTGTCTACTGTCACGAAAAAGACACGAATTTCGTTTTGCGGTAACTAAAGTAAGAAAAGTCACGAAATCCTATATCTCGGTCACCAATTTTTTCTTCATTGTTTGATTATCATATATGTTTCCACAAATACGTCGTAAAATTTTATAGCCATACTTCAGATGTTGCAGCAAATAAATGTTAAAGGACAAAAAATTCCTTCATCGCTCCAAAAGCAGCCTGTCTCTTTTCATTATACATTTATTCGGTTGGGTTATATAAACCCTGCGGTTTTTGTTTGACGCCTTGAATCTAGAAATCGCGGCTTATCAATGCTTGAGCAGCAGTTTTGTGTGTATATTTCTGACATGCTTTTTTATTATGGTATGCGGCCATAATAAATACCTGCTATTATAATCAACCCCAGACACTGTGGCCGTGGCACCAATGACCTTCATTGTAATAGGGAATTGGAATGTGGGGTAGGTAGCAGCCGGACAATCGCATTTAAAGAATATTACTTGCAAGTCAGTCCTAAATAAAATCTTATGAGGTGTGTTTCGTTTTGATTATTTGTAACGCAACAAGATTTTACGTTTTTAAGTTTACACAGTGCGTATGTACTTAAAGTGAAAACTTTCTTGTAAAAATGCCTGGAAAATGTTCGTTTTCTGAACTTTGGTTGACAAATCCGATTTATAAAAGCTGGTTACAACCAGTACCTGGAAATGTTTATGTTGCTTTTTGTGCCTACTGCAAAAAAAAATTTGATATTTTAAAAGCTGGAATATATAATGTAAAACTTCATTCCAAGGGACTAAAGCATTCTAAAATAGCTAATCCAATACTCAATATGAAGCAACCAACTATTGAGAATAATTTAGTTAGAAATACTCCGGTCTCAGACTCTCAACAAAATGATATTTCAGCTTAAGTCACAGCTGATTTACCTGCAAAAGTGTATTCTGAAGAAGCTGATCGAGAAATTAAAAATATTGCGTCGTACATGATCCATAACGAGATACTAAAGCTGAAATATTATGGACTATGCACAAGATAGTATCTTATTCTTCGTCAAGAGTTCATCAGGATGCTACTGAACTTTTTCCAATAATGTTCCCAGATTCTTTTATAGCGAAAAACATGCAGTTACACAAAGACAAACTATGTTATATAGCCACTTTTGGCTTGGGTTCGTTTTTCCAAAACGAACTTTTAAATAAAATTAAAGATTGTATTTTTTTGTGTATAAGTTTTGACGAAAGCCTGAATAAGTTGTGCAAAAATGCCAAATGGACATTCTTGTCAGATACTGGGATGATGAAGATAATATGGTTAAAACAAATTATTTGTCTTCATGTTTTCTTGAAAAAACCACTGCCATCGATCTTTTAAATGGTTTTTTAAATACCCTGGATTCTCTTAGTATACTCATTAAAAAAATTTGTAACATCAGCATGGATGGACCTAATGTGAATCTGAAGATGCTTCGGGAACTAAAAGAACACATTCGAATTTCTGGTAGTGATGATGACTCCGTAATGTTTGATCTTTGTACGTGTGGGCTGCACATTGTTCATGGAGCATATAAAACAGCACACAATGGCACTGGTTGGTTTATCCATGAATTTCTACGTGCATTGTATTACCTTTTCAAAGACACTCCTACTAGAAGAGGAACTTTTATATATCATACAGGTACAACAACATTTCCACTCAAATTTTGTTCAATAAGATGGGTGGAAAATGGTGATCTTTTACAGCGAGCAATAAAGCTATTAGAGCATCTTAAAAAGTATATTACAGCAGTTTCAAGTTGTCCACCAGATTGTGCTAGTTTTAAGAAAATCAGTAAAGCTTTGCCAGATAGTTTCTTGCTAGCAAAACTAGAATTTCTTTTGTCCATAGTGTCTGATCTCGAAACGTTTTTAACTAAATATCAAACAAGAGCCGGTGTTGCCCTTTCTTCATCACAATCTAAGTTCGTTGCTGCGTTGTATTAGGGAAAGATTTATAAAAAACTAATCAATAAAAAGTGCAAAAACGTTTTTGGATTTAATTAATATTAAACTTGAAGTTGCCAAAAATTTTTTATCGCCAATGCAGATTGATATTGGCTTTGGTGCTAAATTGGCAATCAAGAACTTGAAAAAACCTGTTTCAGAACTTCAAATTTTAGTGTTTAAAAAAGATTGTCAGACCTTTCTTAAACTCCTTTTTAAGAAAACCAGTGAAAAGTCACCTCTTAAATATAAAATTGTTAAAGGTGCATCATGTCTTTCTCCATATGTAATGAAATGTGAAACACTTAGAAAACAGAGGATTCAAGACGCATTAGAAGAACTTGTAGAAAAGAAACATATAAGTCCAGGTTGTGCCGATGGTATAGAAAGACAATATGAAACTTTGTGTGTATCAGAACGTGATTCTTTAAAAGAGTGGCGTAATGAAAGGCTGGATATATATTTTACCGAACTTTTTGTAAAATCCTCTATAAACGATAAACAATTTCTTACTTTTGTGAGGATAATTTTGACAATGTATCATAGCAATGCTATGGTAGAAAGAGGGTTCTCTATAAACAAAGAATGCTTACAGGGCGGCTTAGAAGAACGATTGTTGATTTCACAAAGATTAATTTATGAAGCAAAATTTAATAATTTAGATATAACTGCGAAAATGATTCATGCTGTAAGGAATGCATCTTCTTTAAGACGTGAAGCTATTGCCGAAAAAAAGAAATTTAAGGAAAAGGAAGTATGCAGTAAAAAGCGGATTGTGAAGGAAGTTGCAGACTTAGAAAAGAAACAGAAGTACATAGAGAAGCATAACTTTGAAGAACTAAAAGCATTGGACATTGAGTTGGAAAAATTAAAGAAAAATTAAAACCATTATGAATTTAAATTGTGTTCTCAAATAACCTTTATATACTTAAGTACGACAAATGTCCTAATTACTTAATTTTGTGATTATAATATTATGAAACTGCAATCGAATAAATACAAGTAAGCTTTCTTTAACATAGGTCATTAATATTTTATAAAATGGTCACTAAAAGTCACGATTTTTTGTTTTTAAATCTCAGTAGATACACTGTATATATATATATATATATATATATATATATATATATATATAATATATTTGTTTGATGTTGCAGGTTATAGGTCAGCTGGTGTACTGATGAAAACTTTTTTATAGCCTAAATTTTCGCTTTTATTTTTAAAGCTTGATGACAGGCATAACTAAAACATAATTAAATTCTACATAAGCTGGTGTAGTTTTTAAAATTAGTTACTTACATTGATGTTAAAAACTATTAGCGTTCATTACAATTATGTTTTACAAAAATAATATCTTTATAAAATTTAACATAAACAGATTAATATATAGTAGATACAAAATTGTAGTAAAATGTTGGCTTGACAAACAAAAAATGATAGACTTTGATTAATATCTTTTTGTTTCTTAATTAATTTATAAGTATATGTGTATATGTCGGTAACATTTGATGTCAATAAATATATAGAAATACATAAATATACTTACATATATTATAAATATATATTTATGCATGTAGTGTATATAAATGTACACGAAAATACAGAACTATATATGTGTATATCTACACTGAGAAAAGGATTTAGTTGCTGCAACTGAAAATTAGTTGATTCAATTAGAATTTTGGTTTGTATATAAACAATGATCTATATGCATTAAATAGAACATAATAAAATGTTGGAGAACCGATTTTGAAGCAAACAAACCTAAATTTGCACCACAATAATTATGGCATTTACTCAAATCGCTATTAATGTAACTTGAATGTTAGGTATTGTTACTTCAATTGCTTGTAGGTTTGATTTGAATTATTTAATACTTTTATCAAATAAACTGTTGTGTTAAATCAACACGTTGAATATCCCACTTACATATAAAAATCATTGAAGCAAATACTTGAAAGGGTTTGTAGCATTAAAACAAACTATTCAAATTTTTCAACTAACCAAAAAGCGTCATTGGTTTAACTAACCCAGATGTTGAGCAGATAATAATTATTAAGCTAAGTGGCTAATAAGGGTTCAAGTAATAACATTTTTGGTTTAATCAAACTTTTATTGTGTTGAATTGAAACATTTATAGCTGTCAAATCAATCATTTCGTTGCGTTGTACATTGTTTAGAAATAGAATTAGTTTAAACATCCAAGGTAGTTTGATTCAATATGCAGCTTGATCGATTCCGGCTTAATGAAGTTATTTTATGAGTTTGTTCATCCCTAACAGATTTTAAAAAAATATTGATTTAAAATAACTTCATTCGGTCACATTATCAAGTTGGATATTGAATCAAATCACCTTGAATGTTACATTAACTCTAGCTCATCGTGCATAATTTTCAATTTAGCTTCCACTTCAATTTTATAAAACTGACACTGATTATTGAAAGTTTGTTTATTCCTTGAGGTTGTCATTGATCTTTGAAGTTATATGTTCGCTTATATAGTTGAATGCTAAAAACAACGGCATTTAGTTATGGGCAATAAGACTAATTTATAGAAATGTACTTACGTGTTTTTAGACGAAAAGATTTTGTTTAAACATAGTACAGCATACTAAATTTATCTTCCATGTATTTTTACAGTTAGTTGAAATACTTTTATGGAAACTAACACAATAAACAATGCTAAGTAACGCTTGACGCCATGTTGACGTGTTGCAGTCGAAGGTTACCAGTATATTAAAGATATAATGTGCGCACGCTGTATATCCAATACATAGCATCGGAGACGTATAATACCGTTGCGTTCAACAAATAACGTCGACGTTTGATTTGGCAATCGTAGTTTATTTAAATCAACAAGCTAGAGACGTTTGTTTCAATATTAAATTTGTTACAAAATGTGTTCGTTTGACACTTTTTCCAGCATTCATTTAACTAAAATGGATTTTTTCAACATTAATGTAGTATTGGACTAAAATATGAAATTTGTTGACAATATTAGTTTGTATTAAATACGACTGTTATTCAATGAAATTCACTTTTGCATTCTTTTATTAACCAACTGTTATTATGCATTCAAACAAACAAATTTAAGTCAACTAATTTTTGATGTTAGTTTAACCATCTGCAAGTGGTTCAGTGAATATAGTTTTGTTTAGAACGACTAAAAAATACTTGATCAAATGCTTTACTCTTCAAAACAACAGAATTGGTTGTATCAACCAAATCACTTTTCTCAGTGTATATGCACAAAGATACACACACGCTAATATACATACATACATGTACACATAAATATAGAAACAAGAAAAAACATATTTATATACATACACACATATACATTCACACACACACATGCACATACGCGAACATGCACACATACATACAGACATATATATATATATATATATATATATATATATATACAAAATATATACACATACATACATATACATACATACATATACATGTATACATACACATTTTGTTTCTGGCAAGCCAACATTTTACTTCAATTTTATATCTACTATATATTAATCTGTTTATCTTAAATTTTATAAGAATATTATCTTTGTAAAACATAATTGTAATGAACGCTAATATTTTTTAACCTTAATGTAAGTAACTAATTTTAAAAACTTCACCAGCTTATGTAGAATTTATCTGTTTTAGTTATGCCTGTGATCAAGCTTAAAAGCGAAAATTTAAACTATCAAAAAGAGTTTTCATCAATACACCAGCTGACCTATAACCTGCAACATTAAACAAATATTGTTAAATAGAAGATCATGATTATTAATAAAATATATACATATATATGTATATATATATATATATATATATATATATATATATATATATATATATATTGCTGTGATACTTTCTCTTTACGATTTTGGGCGTCATAAAATGCTGTGATATTTCTTCAGCCCCTACGATGTTTCATTAATTTTTAGCCCCACGTTTGAGCATGTCATAAAATGCTGTGTTATTTCTTTATATTAGACCCCTACGATGGACATACCATAAAATGCTGTGTTAGTCCCTTTATATTAATCAAGCACTTATGGTGTGAAATGTTAAGTTATGGATTGTCTTTGCCTCAACTAGCTGATTCAATTAAATAAAGTAATTTTACAATACACAATATAATGATTAAATATGTACAACCTTTAAAATCTTCCCCTTTTCAGAATATTTACATATACCAGATTTAAGAAATTGAAGCCAGCAAAACGAGCCTGTTGTTTATATTTAGAGACCTTTTGAAACGTTTCAAGATGCCTATTACCTTTCATAAATTGATCAATGAAACCACTGTTTTGTTGACTCTTACATATGCGAAAATATTGAATAAAAAAAGTTTTCAGTAATAAATTATATCAATATCGCTAACCTGGAATGGTTCTGTAGTTCCTCTGCATCCCCAAAGAGTTTTCGTGCCCAGTCTGAATATTTAGAGTCGAATTTGGAAGTTGACATCGAAACCAAAATACTATCCAAATCGTTATTAAGAACCCATAAGTTAATCCAATTTAAAATTCAAATTGAATATCAGTAAATAAAAGATTTTCCATGTCCGTAATTAACAAGACAGTAATAGAACATATACCATGTCAGTAATTACCAAAAAGCAATTAACCAGAGTAATTATCAGGAGGTGATTAACCAGAGAATTAACCAGAGTAATTTACAGGAGGTGATTAACCAGAGCCCTGTTTTATTTATGTTAGAAATTGTAGTTTTACTAGGTTGTTGTTTACTTACGTCTATAATAGATCGGCTCACACTTGCACAATTTTTACACTTTTCAAAATGATTTTCATTTACTTTCGTATCACTGGTTACGTAAATAATTTAGCACTTCTGAGTATCGTCGTAGCCTAGTTTAAAATGTATACTAAACTTGTCGCTCAATTGTTATCGTATTTAAAGGCTGTACTTCTTGCTTTCCATTCGTTTATTCACGTGCTGGGGCGACACCTTCTGCCTTTATCTTTGTGTACTCCGGGAATTTTACCAATTGTATAGTTCAAATATTCGGATGCATGCTTGACTTGTCACGTAATTCATTCGCATACCATAGTATTTAATTGTGAAATCCCACGAATTTCCGTTCATTAATTCACTTATTCATTGTTTATTGCTTATTCTAATCTAAACTGAAATAAATTTGGTGTTTGTTTATTTCCTATTTAATATTGGATTTTTGAACAAATGTAATACTTTATGTCACGTACGATTTTCAAATAATGCATAATTTTAGACTGGATATACGATGATATATTTAACGCACTTGTTTAATTTTTATCAAGCCAATTCATATAGGTTTGCTGTTGATTTAGTTTTGATACATTTTGTTACGTTTTCTAATCTTATCTTAACTTGTAACTACTCTTGAATATTTCTATTTCTTATGCGTTTAATCTTATGTATTTTTATATACAGTGTGCTTTCAACTAACAATATGTATAGTGACCTATTTACTCTTATAATATCTGTAATTATGTGCTTTTGTTAACTGGAAGTTTCCTTTATTTATTCTAAGACCCCTGTGACTTAACCTACCCCTAAAGTACCCTATAATTATAGCATTAATCCCCTAAATTAAAATTAAAATTTTTGGAAAATGTTAATTTTTGGCGCCCAACGTGGACAAAATTTACATTGGTCCAAAATTATTTTATTTTTATTTTCTTTTACTATTTACACAACTCCTACATTATTTTTACATCCCTATTCCTATTTTGATCTATACTATACCTATACACCTATTTATTCTAAATTTTACTACTATTATGTTATTATAATCTATTAATATTTTGCTACCTATTTAATTCATACTTTTCCTATTTACATATACTTCTCCTATTTATCATATACTTTTCTTTTTTCACCCTACCTATTATGATCTACTAATATTTTGCTCCCTATTTATCCATACTTTTCCTATTTACATATACTTTTTCTATTTTCACACTACCTGTTATGATCTACGAATGTTTCACTCCTTATTTATCCATACTTTTCCTATTTATCATATACTTTTCTTATTTTCACACTACCTGTTATGATCTACAAATATTTCATTACCTATTTATCTATACTTTTCTTATTTACATATACTTTTCCTATTTATCATATCCTTTTCTTATTTTCACCCTACCTATTATGATCTACTAATATTTCACTACCTATTTATCCATACTTTTCTTATTTACATATACTTTTCCTATTTACATATACTTTTTCTATTTATCATATACTTTCCTATTTTCACACTACTTGTTATGATCTACTAATGTTTTACTCCCTATTTATCCATACTTTTCCTATTTATCATATACCTTTTCTATTTACATATACTTTTTCTATTTATCATTTATTTTTCATATTTTCACCCTACCTATTATGATCTACTAATGTTTTACTCCCTATTTATCCATACTTTTCCTATTTACATATACTTTTATTATTTATTAATTTATTAATTAATTAACCAGAGTAATTTACAGGAGGTGATTAACCAGAGAATTAACCAGAGTAATTTACAGGAGGTGATTAACCAGAGAATTAACCAGAGTAATTTACAGGAGGTGATTAACTAGAGAATTAACCAGAGTAATTTACAGGAGGTGATTAACCAGAGAATTAACCAGAGCTCTTTTTTATTTATGTTAGAAATCGTTGTTTACTTATGTCTATAATAGATCGGCTCACACTTGCACAATTTTTACACTTTTCAAAATGATTTTCATTTACTTTCGTATCACTGGTTACGTAAATAATTTAGCACTTCTGAGTATCGTCGTAGCCCAGTTTAAAATGTATACTAAACTCGTCGCTCAATTGTTATCGTATTTAAAGGCCGTACCTCTTGTTTTCCATTCGTTTATTCACGTGTTGGGGCGACATCTTCTGCCTTTATCTTTGTGTACTCTGGGAAGTTTACCAATTGTATAGTTCAAATATTCGGATGCTTGCTTGACTTGTCACGTAATTCATTCACATACCATAGTATTTAATTGAGAAATCCCACGAATTTCCGTTCATTAAGTCACATATTCATTGTTTATTGCTTATTCTAATCTAAACTGAAATAAATTTGGTGTTTGTTTATTTCCTATTTAATATTGGATTTTTGAACAAATGTAATACTTTATGTCACGTACGATTTTCAAATAATGCATAATTTTAGACTGCGTATACGATGATATATTTAATGCACTTGTTAAATATTTATCAAGCCAATTCATAAAGGTTTCCCATTGATTTAGTTTTGATGCATTTTGTTACGTTTTCTAATCTTATCTTAACTTGTAACTACTTTTGAATATTTCTATTTCTTATGCGTTTAATTTCATGTCTTTTTATATACAGTGTGCTCTCAACTAACAATATGTATAGTGACCTATTTACTCTTATAATGTCTGTAATTATGTGCATTTGTTAACTGGAAGTTTCTTTTATTTATTCTACGACCCCTGTGACTTAACCTACCCCTAAACTCCCCTATATTTAATTGAAATCTTGGGATACACTCGTTCTACCAAATCAAACTACTGCGTCAAATTGTAATTTTTATTCAACGTTTCGGCATTGCATTTATGCTTTCTTCATAGACTGAAAAATTTAATGAAGATTATAACAATTAAATTCAAGCAGTATAGCTCTTTACTTACATAAATTAGTATGACTTACATCTGATTTAAATTTAAAAAACAACACCTATTCATGACATACAACTTGGTTAAATTTTTAAAAAATAGTTATGACAACATAATTAAAAGATAACAGTCAAAAAGATTAAATTAGTTAATTAATTAATTAACATTTAACAACATGCATTTAAACCTAAGCATATGGCGTACCAAGCATAACTAGACTAATCCTATTTAATAATCAATCATGTTGTCACCTGGTGACCATAGTAACTCATAATGTAAAACCTATATCTTAATAGTTTAATGGCCAAATGGAACACACTAATAAATGAAGCACACAAAACAGAATACATAATTAAACATTTCTACACTGTTTGCGAAAATGACTGTTATTGAACTTGTAGAGTGTAGAGTAGACCATATTTAAGTTGATCATATCCACTTTATTATTCAGTGGATTCAGTTGTTGCTGAATATAGAAAGATTCTAAAAAAGTCTCTCATAATAATTAGATTATGTATCTAATATAGTGGTATTCTCAAAGTTCGCTGTATGTATAGTATTGTACAAATGCGACATAAGAGCACAATTAGATATCCCATCCTGGCATCGTTTTTTTGTTATATAATGCAGTTCTTTAGCCACTGTTTTGTCTAACCAATGTACGTTCTTTTGCAACTGCATTGTATTTGATAAATAACGTTGCTGCACAGAGACTTATATATGCTATCTTTTTTTGTAAACAAACTAACTATCGATTTTTATAGGCGCATGTGATAAATAAGTCCGGTTGATTCAAAATCTTGGCAAGTGGAGGTGTTAGATTTTGAATGTAAGGTAGTTTCCTAATTTTTTTTATCTTTGATTGATCTAGTGCTGAAATTGGTAGGTGTTCTGAATACAATAACCGTTTTATAAGAGGTTTGGGATATGCATTATTCACCAAATTAAATTCCAATTGTTTTAAATTTTTATGAAGGACGTCTGGCTCACATATTCTGGTAATAAGATGTTTCAAACCATTAATGGTGTTAATTTTATGAGTGAGCGTATGGTTGGAGTGATAATTTATATACCTTCCAGAGTCAGTGGGTTTTTGTAGATGTCAAAACGCAACGTATTGGTAGGCGATCTAATCACCAATATGTCTAAAAATGGAATGCTTTGGCCAACTTCGTTTTCATACGTAAAAACCAAATTAGAATTATGGCTGTGAAAAATGTACACTGTATACTCTATCAAATGCTCTGGCACTGAACATAAGATGTCATCCACATATTTGACAATAAAGGGAATGTCAAGAGGCAGTAAATTCATGACAGACTGTAGTAAAGAATCCATGACGACTTGAGCAATGATAGGAGACAGTGGTGAGCCCATAGGCACTAAACCAGAATACAAGAGTACACTTAACAAAAATAATCGCATGTATACAGTTGTAAAAAAGTTCCTTAGGGACAATCCTAGCATTATTGTAACGAAAGCTGACAAAGGTTCTGTCACGGTCATCTTAGATAAACAAGATTATTTAACTAAATTCAACGAATTGCTTGATGATAAAAAAAAAGTCAATGGGGATTTGACGTTCACTATACAAAAGAAGGTCAACGATCACATTAAACTTCTGTTCAATCACTCTATGATCACACCAAATGATAAACAAGGCCTAATAAAAAATAACTGCAGTCCAGGCAAATATTATGGTTTGCCCAAAATTCACAAAACTGATATACCTCTTAGACCAATTATTTCCTGTATTAATTCTCCTACCTACAATGTTGCTGCCTTTTTGTCAAAAATTTAAAAAAATTTCTTTTCGTTAGAGAGGTGGAACCTTAATGATACTTTTTCATTTGTAGACAGTTACAGACATGTTCAGTTACCTCCCGACCACATCCTGATTTCTTTTGATGTCCGCTGTTTGTTTACTAATATTCCCATTAAGTTAGTAGTGAGTATTATCACGGAGAAATGAAACCAAATTCAACCACATTGTAATCTGGATTTGAAATCGTTTTTATCAAGTATTATCCAATTTTTAACAACACATACTTTATCTTTAACTCTACATATTACCTTCAGACTTTTGGCACATCTATGGGCTCACCACTGTCTCCTATCATTGCTCAAGTCGTCATGGATTCTTTACTAGAGTCGGTCATGAATTTACTTCCTTTAGACATTCCCTTTATTGTCAAATATGTGGATGACGTCTTATGTTTAGTGCCTGAGCATTTGATAGAGAATACAGTGTACATTTTCAACAGCTCCAATTCTATTTTGGTTTTTACGTATGAAAAAGAAGTTGGCCAAAGCATTTCATTTTTAGACACATTGGTGATTAGATCGCCTACCAATACGTTGCTCTTTGACATCTACAAAAACCCACTGACTTTGGGAGGTATATTAAATATCACTCCAACCATATGCTCACTCAAAAGATTAACATCATTATTGGTTTGAAACATTGTGTTACCAGAATATGTGAGCCAGACTTGCTTCATAAAAATTCAAAACAATTGGAATTTACTTTGGTGAATAATGCATATCCCCATATCTCTTACAAAACGGTTATTGTATTCAGAACACCTACCAATTTCAGCAGTAGATCGATCAGAGGTGAAAAATTTCAGGAAAATACCTTACTTTCAAAATCTAACATCTCCACTTGCCAAGATTTTGAACTAACTGGACTTGTTTATCATATGCGCCTATAAAAAATCGATAGGTAGTTTGTTTACAAAAATAAAAGATAGCACAGATAACTCTCAGTGCAGCAATGTTATTTACAAATACAATGTAGTTGCAAAAGAACGTACGTTGGTCAGACAAAACAGCGGCTAAAGAACTGCATTATACAACAAAAAAATGATGCCAGGATGGGAAATCTAATTGTGCTCTTGTGTCGCATT
Source organism: Platerodrilus igneus (assembly GCA_036346225.1). Lineage (NCBI taxonomy): Eukaryota > Metazoa > Arthropoda > Insecta > Coleoptera > Lycidae > Platerodrilus > Platerodrilus igneus. The sequence goes on along the minus strand of JARFIW010000044.1, from coordinate 81,229 downwards.
TGTACAATACTATACATACAGCGAACTTTGAGAATACCACTGTATTAGATATAGAATCTAATTATTATAAGAGACTTTTCTTGGAATCTTTCTATATTCAGCAACAACCGAATCCACTGAATAATAAAGAGGATATGAACAACTTGAATACGGTCCGCTCTGCGCTCTACAAGTTTAATAACAGTCATTTTCGCAAACAGTGTAGAAATGTTTAATTATGTATTCTGTTTTGTGTGCTTCATTTATTAGTGTGTTCCATTTGGCCATTAAACTATTAAGATATAGGTTTTACATTATGACTTACTATGGTCACCAGGTGAAAACATGATTGATTATTAAATAGGATTAGTCTAGTTATGCTTGTTGCGCCATATGCTTAGGTTTAAATGCATGTTGTTAAATGTTAATTTATTTATTTACTTATTGTATCTAATTGACAATGTTACCTCTTAATTGTGTTGCCATAACTAATTTTTAAAAATGTAACCAAGTTGTATGTCATGAATAAGTGTTGTTTTTAAGTTTAAATCAGGTGTAAGTCATAGTAATTTATGTAAGTAAAGAGCTATACTGTTTGAATTTAATTGTAATAATCTTCATTAAATTTTTCAGTGTATGAAGAACGCATAAAGGCAATGTCAAAACGTTGAATAAAAATTACAATTTGACGCTGTAGTTTTGTCTGGTAGAACGAGTGTTTCCCAAGATTTCAATTAAATCAGTTGTTTATGTATTTTTGTTCGAGATATAATACTAATTATATTTATATATATATATATATATATATATATATATATATATGATGAAAATTCTGAACACACCCGTAGATACATAGTCATCATCGGTTTATGTAATGTGATGTATGTCAGAAAAGTTTGAATTGGATTCTATAAAATAAAGGTAATTATGAAATGTATCGAGAAGATAGTCGTTAATGTTTGTTTTAATTTAACAGACCTGTCACTTACTTACTTTAGGATTTAAACAATAAATCAATCTTGGGTACCTTCTACAGCGAGGAGCTGCAGGTTACGAATTCTCCAGACACAAATGCTGAAAATTGCTGATTAAATGGTATGGGTTCAAGAACGTGAAATGGGAAACTAAGGATAGCATAGTTATACAAGACTATCCAAAGTTTAGTCCCGAACGGGAAACATGTATATTTTGGATATCCAGGGCTTCCAACTTATAGTAATTGAATTTTTCATGAAAGAAATAGCTGTACTGAATGTTGGAACAGACGAGTTATAGCATGAAATTCTAAATATGTCGTTTAGTAATAAAAACTTGGGTGAGTAAGACATAACAATTTTTATGAAAATCACCTACACGAATTGGACTGGAAGAGTGCAGTGACCAATGAATTATTCAGTTCTATGTTTAAGTTTATTTTTACAAGAAATTATACCAGTAAATGCAACTGTTTATGTTAAAGGTTATTAAAACAAAACATCATCAGCTGTTGTTCGCAACACATACAGACACATTAATTTTAGCTATTTGTTTTGTTAAAAAAATTTTAATTAGTAACAACCCACATGTTATCTAAAAAAGAAAAAATGTTTGTATTTTACATTGTGCATCACGTTCACATTATTTTTCAATTTATGATTGCTCGTGGTAATGGTTGGAACTATTAGATCATTGTACGGTCAAAACAATTGTCGATGCACATAATTAAAACTTATTGAGTTTTAGATTTAAAGTGATGGTCATCGTAAAGGTTGAGATTAATAGGGTAGGTCTGCAAATTGCACCAAGATGGCATGGCAGAAATGTGATAGTTGGATCATAATGGTTGTCATGGTGTAATGGGAGGTGGTATGTAGAGGTGGAGGTGATGTGTGGAGGTGGAGGTAGAGGTGATGTGTGGAGGTGGAGGTATAGATGGATGTGATGTGTGGAGGTTTATATGCATGTGGAGGTGATGCGTAGAGGTGGAGATGGAGATGATTTATGGTGTGTCATACCTCAACCGGCTTATTCACCCTACTAAGAACTGTTGCCAATGCTTGACTTTTAAATTCTGAATTTTTATCTAAATTTTCAACTTGAATTCGTTCAATACTTCCATTAAGATGGATTAATTGTGATAAAATTCTTTTAAATGTAGAATCCGAAGGGTTTCCATCAAATTTTGATAAATCAATTTAATAGATGTATTTGTTTCAGTGCATTCATTCTCAAAATTTTCTGCGTAATTATCTAAATTTATTAAATGATCAGGCTTTGCGGCTTCTTTTGCCAACTGTCTATCTATGTTTTTTCATTTTTCTGGTATAACATGCCCCTCGTCGCACATCAAAGATTACGAATTGAGATTCTTGAATTTGAGATTTTGAATTGCAGTTTCCTTTACCAAAATTTTAGAGAGCTAAATTGATAGTCGACTAATAAGTTTTTGAAAAGGAAATTTGACTAAATACGAAATCAAACATCTATATATAATCGAGAAGTTAATGAAATACATTATATTACTATTTGTCTCTTGTCCACCAAATAGTACGCCTATTTTATAATTTATAAAGTCTCGGATGGAGCTAAAGGCTATATGGTGCTCAATACAAAGCAAAAATACTGAATTCAGAAATGAAATTGCCTGCAACATTGGAAAGTTAAGAATGGCAAACCAAAATCATGCAAAACCAAATAATGAGTGTGTTGCGGATCACATAAACCTAACTGATAGTATATAACATTAATTTAAAAGGGTTAGTGATACCACATGTAATTTATTGAGCTTCTATCAGTCTTATATGAAAGAAACGCGCGATCACATCCACATTACGAAATATTACATTAATAAATATGCATAAAAGCACTATGATTTTCTAAATTATCAATCCTACTGTAGAACATAATTTCAATAAAGCAAAATGTTGCTTGTATAGCCATGAAATTTTAGGAGTACAAAGTAAATCAGAAGTTTTGCATTAACAGGTACAAATTTTATAGACCGAGTTACTGAAATAGATTTGAAAACATTTTGTAGAACACATATCGACATTAGTAACAGGCAACTGTCACTTAATTGTTACTGAACAATACATAACAAACAAACCAAGAATTACACTTTTTTAAACAGTCGATTCCACTTTCCATAAACGCATAAACTAATTTTACAAATTCTCTTTGGCTCAAGATTACTGGTGTTTGTGAGGCAGTACTCATATAATAGTCTATTATTTGCTTTTAAAAATTTTAAACATGATATTCCAATAATTATAATCAGTACAAACATCCTAACATGTTTATTTACTACATCTAACCTATTCTTTCCTTTAAAAAGTCTTTATTGAGCAAATCTGACATAAACCAAATGCATTTTTCTTTTGAATATATTCTCCAGATGGGAAACTATTAGTGGATACAATTAAGTTATTTTACAGAACATGTAGTCTATCATTCAAATAAGTTCCTTAAACCATAAGTGCCATGAGAACTTATGTTTACTATTAAGGGTGTGTAAATTCTTGTATCACTTTTGTGTTGTATTCCTTTACTTTAAATTTGAATATGTTTGTCTTATATATAAATGATTACAATCTAAACAAACAGTTTAATTTATAAATTATATTTCTTTGTTGCAGGTGATTGGTTGCATCTTAAATTTAGAAAGTCGTTAGTTTATTGAATTTACTTTTTTTTTCTCAATGCTGCTAATATTTAAGTTTTTCAATTTATTAATAATTTTGTGACAGTCCTTACATGTAAGGAAGCCATTTATAGTTTTAGTTTTTGGAATTGTTGTTTGTTTTATTAAGTTCTATGTTCCTGGTAATTTGTCTATTTTCTTGATTGCATTATAAATTGTTTATTAAAGAATTAGGATAGTTGTTACTTTTTAAAGGCTTACTAAGTATTTTTAAACAATTTTGGTTTAATGTTTTTAATCCTAAATACAGTTAATTTTTACTTCAAAGAAATGCTATGAATAATAATTTATATAGCGTCCAGAAGTAATAGTTTGGTATACCAATTAGCATCCAGAAGTAGTGGGTTTGGTATACCAATAAGTAATAATTTGATTTTTATTTTTGCTGGTAACAAGCGTATCCAAAAATGGAACATAGTTGCTAGTTTCAGTTTCTACTGTGAACTGTATGTTTTTATTATATTTGTTTAATATTTCTAAAGTATGTTTTTTTTTTTTGGAAAAGCGTTTAGTTAACAAATTTTTTTAATAAATTGTAATGCAAATGAAGAATTAGATATGATTTTATCTTAAAAGTGAATGTATTAGAATTTGGTATACCAATTAGCATCCAGAAGTAGTGGGTTTGTATACCAATACGTAGTAATTTGATTTTTATTTTTGCTGGTAACAAGCGTATCCAAAAATGGAACACAGTTGCTAGTTTCAGTTTCCACTGTGAAATGTATGTTTTTATTATATTTGTTTAATCTTTTTAAAGAATTTTTTTTTTTTTGAATAGCATTTAGTTAAATTTTTTGATAAATTGTAATTCAAATGAACGATTAGATATAATTTTATCTTAAAGTGAATTTATTATAATTTCTCATATGATAGGATATAAGTTAGTTAGTTCATTGTAATAAAAATAAACGTTGATAAAAAAAAAATAAAATCTAGGATATCTAAAAATGTGTTTTTTGATTTTTTTGAATTTTGTTGTTAAATTTTTTGGTGTATTGGTGAACAGAGGTACAATATCGTACCTGATTATTATGTAGACATCAGATAACTGAATACTATTTATAAATTCAACAAAATGAAAGGAATTTTTGACCATGTAAATATTTTTGGCCATTGATTTTAGTAATGGAATGAATTTAAAAATTTTTTCTGTTGGACTGTTGTTGAGCGCAACTCTTGATCGCATTGGGTAGCCTGGTTTATGAATTTTTGGAAGAGCATAAAATTTGGTGAATACTATTGTAATTGCTTAAGTTTTAAATGTTTAGTATACAAAATTTTTCTTAGTATTATAGTGGTTGGATCTTTTGGGATTTGAGAGTAAATATTGACATCGTTTAGTAAATCTTTATTTTATTTTCATATTGGATTTGTGCCATTGTTGTGGTTGTTATCTTTATCAGATAATTATGTTATCAGTCAGTATCTTTGAATATCTCTTGTTAAGAGTATAATCATGGTTATTATTTTTATATAAAATAGTAGTTATGATATTGGAATTAGAGCTTGTTACTGTTCTTGATCCCTTTCTGTTTTTAACTTTAAGCATAATATTCTCAATGACAACTAATAAATTAGTTATCAATTAATTATTCATTATTGGTTTTAGGCAAAACTTTGTACCTAAAGCAAGAACTTTTCTGGCATCTGTTAGTATTTTAATGTTACTAGTATTGACAAATCACATGTCACATTGATTAAAAATTACAGTTTTTGATGTATTTAAAATGACATCTATTTCCGTTAAATTATTGTTTTTTATTTTATCAAACTTTCTATTATACAGGATAACTTGTCTGTATGAATACGCATTAAAAATATGATTAGATAATGTCAGCAACAATAAGTTTTAGATTATTAAGTTCTTTACCAACAACAACCCGTGTATACCAGTTGAGTTAGCATTTCACACGAAGGCTACTTGTCAATATTGATGTATATGCATTCTTTGTTGTATTCCCATAACATTATCCTTGTTTTATGATTTTAATAGCTAGTATCTTCTGTTAAAAGTGCATATTTTAATTTATTCTGTGGATGACTTTTAAACTCGATATTGCGTTCTCACGGTTAAATATTTGTTTGAACCCCATGGCCTTTGTAAAGTTACTTGTCTACTTTCATGTTGAGTTGTGTAAATTACATCGCTATTAGACATCTCAATTGCTTAATTTTCTAATGTACAGACTGCTTCTCTGTTTATTCTATCAATCCTAATGTATTCAATACATGGAAATCCCATAATGAATTTCAACTTTGCATCTCACTAGGTTGACTAATTTTTATTACCGTAAAACTGAAAGTTTATATTGAACTTAATGGCATCAATCTTTTTGTTAACCATCCTTAGATGTAATTACCAAATAATAAGTATCAGAAATAAAGCTTACACATAAAATTCACCGTATAACGTCTTGATTACCTGAAACACTACAAACCAATCTATGAAGACCTAGCAATCCTTATCGTGCGCCTCGATTACAGCTGCTTATCTAGAGCATTTTCAATATATATTATTTGGTTTTCTTGATAATAATAGATGGGTGCAAATAGCATTAACTGATATCCATGGTTAAAGTAGTTTTTTCGAAATTAAAACTCATAATTTGAATTGTTTGATACTTTAACAATGCAATAATTTTATGGTATAATAGTTAAATAGTAGAACCATTGAATAATGGAATAGTTGCGCTAAAAAGAATCACAAAGATGAATCATTATATGCAAAAACTAAAAATACGTACCAGTTTTTCTTTGCTCCTACATATTATGATTAAGCTGCAAATTTGAACATCACAGCTTGATAATTTAAGCTTCGAGCAGTATTTATATTATATTAAATTTATTTTTGTAGTGTAAAATCTGCAAATAAAAGATATATTAAAACAACCATATGACTTTAACTGCAAACAACTTTCCTTTAGTAATTTTAATAATACTTATATAGCTGTTTATATAGGAGGATTGATAAATTAAAAAAATTATAATCCTAAAAGCATTTGAGTATTTTACTTAAAAAAATGTTTTACACCCTCCTTCCAAAAGAAAAAACTTGAGGTACATCAAAAGATACATTAAAACCGAAGCATATATATATATATATATATATATATATATATATATATATATATAAACGTAATATATGTAGTAACAGGTTTTTAGGTCTGCTGGATAATGAAGTGTACTCTTTATAAACTAAGCTTTCAGTTTTATTTTTAAACTATTATCAAGGATACTAAAAATTGAGAAACGTTAGTATGGGAGTAAAATTGACAAAATTTTAATACTATTGGGTGAATAGTTTCTAACGATTCTCCCTTAGACACGACAAAAGATCTTCAAACAATTTTTTTATATCTACATAGTAGTGTGTTTGTACCTACATGTACACATGTTCATAATGCAGTCAAAATTTATAGGCCATTTTTGGGGAGAATCATAAACGGAAAAATCATAATCAATAATGTCTCACACTCAGATCTTTGTAAACATAAATACAATACTACTAAACCTAACACGAAAGAGGATATAGCATTTTCTAACTTAACACTAGGATTTTGACAAGATAATTATTTTATGACCTTATTTTGATGATGATGATGATGACCTTATTTTATTATATAATATAAGTAGTGGGTTTTAGGTCTGCTGGATGATCAATAAGACTCTTTTTTATTACCTAAATTTTCGAATATATTTATATTCTTCTTCAGAGGTACTATAAAATTTACAAACGCATTAACAATAAATAATTACATTCAAGATATACTCACTAAATTGAGGTTTAAAATATATAAAATGGCATCCGATATATAAATAAAATAATGTAAACGATTGTTGAAACATATAATAAAACTATTTTGTATAGGTTTGGATGTTGTATTTTGAAGTATATCATTTAAATTTTGGCAGTTATTTTGTATACCTTTTGTTATTTTTTTACATCATAGTTGTATGCATGTACATAATCCTGTATGTATTGATAAATATACAACCTTCATCAATACGTATACATACACATACACATACATATTATCAGTTAATAAATATGAATTAATTCAAATATTCAAACATATCATTAATATTTCAATAACGAGAAGGTTTGTTATGTTTGTAAATAAATTTTGCTGTAATATTACGCAAATCTCAAAAGCCAGACGTACTTTTATAGTCATCTATAAAATTTATTATGTAGTTTCGGTTCAATTCTGTACTTCCACACTTTAGTAGTGTTGGTGTTTTATCACCTGATGGCGGTTTTATTTACTTTTGCCATAGTACAGTGATTGTTTCGAAATTATATCATTATAATAGCATCGATTACTTCATAGGGTTCTTGGGAACTATTCCACTCTGATGAAGCTAACAAGCCGAAACCATTGGTCCATGGATGTTTCCTCCCCTGTGAAGTAATAAAGGTAATGTTTTGTTAATGACTATATAACTACCAGCCCGATTTGTATTTGTCAATGGCTCTTATTATTTTCATAAGAGTTTGTTTACAGATACATCTTACTTTATATACAATTTTCTTATTGCAGACTGCAAATAACTTGTCTTTATATATATATATATATATATATATATATATATATATTATATATATACAGGGTGAGTTGTTTTTATTTTCAATATGGGCATCTTGGAAACCGTTAGAGATAGAGACATGCTCAAATGGGAAAAGTAATGCGGTTTTGTCTGCTGATCTCGCATCTACTTTTCTTTTTTAGAAAAAATCCACGGATATCTAGATATATTGAAAAAACTAAATATTGCAATTTTTTTCAAATCCATCTGTCGGCTTTATTGTTGGCATTAGAGAAATAATGTAAATAGAAAACTTGTAGATATTTTTACGCTGAATAAGAACGAGTGATTTGAAAAATTTAATTTTTTTGTTTCATAGATATGTACATTACCTTAATTTTTTTAAATGGAAAGCATAGTTGGCTTGTTTAATAGCTTATATTGTGCAGATTTTACTCATATGGCACATAATGGGGTTACTGCTGGAAATGACCAAAATATTGAGGTTTTTTTGTTTTATTTAATAAAATAGCTATGTTTCAATATACAATCAGAAAAGGAGACTTAGCGACTGCAGTTCTTTATCATAACAATGCTGGGTAGCTATTTTTAACAACAAACTGGTAATAGAAAAAACTATCTGATATCAAGATCATTCAAATAACAACAATAATGTACAATTTAAATTTATAGGGGTTGAAAATCACAAATACCCTTAATGTATAATAAATCGAAACAAAACTAAAATATGAACGAACACAAACTGAATAAATATTGTATTAATAAATTACAAATGCTCAAAAAGCTTTTGTGCAATACATAACGTACACCTTTTAGCAATGGAATGCAGTGCTTTTTTTAATAAACTCTTAGTAATGCTTCTATGAACGTTAATTTCACGTAGTTTTGCTTCTGTATGAAATTTTTTAATATACACTTTATTTTCTACATGTCCAGGTAAAAAGTCTAATATTGAAAATTCCGGGCTTCGTGGTGGCCACTGCACTGGACCATGTCTACCAATCCAAGAATCCCGATATAACCAATTTAAATAGTCAGTAACACTACGGGTGTTGTGCGGAAGTGCACCATCATGCTGGAACCATTCGAATTTCCCGCGCACTCGTAAAGGAAGTTCATCTAAAAGATTCTCTACATTTGCTTCTATCATAAGTAAATATTTGCCTCCTGTCAAATTTCCATTAAATATTATAGGTCCTATAATATTGATGCCTACAACACCACCCCCATACATTAAAACCAAATTTTATCTGAGGTGTTCGTCGCTGAACTGCATGCGGATTTTCTAGCATCCACAGATGCTCATTGAACGTATTAAAAATACCACAATTTGTGTACCTTGTTTCATCTGACCATAAAACAGTAAATGGAAATTCGTGATCCTACCGACACTCCTTTACAAACCATCTGCAAAATCTTATCCGCTTGTCTTCATCTCCTGGATGCAATGTTTGAGCAATTGATATTTTGTATGGACGTAACTTATGCTTTTTCAGGACCCGAACAACAGACTGTTGCGATTTTCCACTGGATAAAGTAATTTCTCTTGTAGAAATAGAAGGATTGACCGGAACAGCTAATACATTTATTTGCATACTTTCATCAATATTTTGTACATTGCGTTCCTTTCCTTGTATAAAACTATCATAGTCTCTCAAATTTATATACAAGTTACGAAATGTCGGAACAGATGGTTGACGGCGGTTAAAGTAGCGTTCAAAATATAAATCTGCTGCTCTAGTAGAATTTTTATTACACTCAATGTAATAAGTTAAGATATCGAGCTTTTCCTCCTTACTATAATTCATTTTAGCATAAAAGAACCTAATTATTAGTAATAATGTAAACAATAACACCAATGACAGTTACTTCAAAATATAGAGTGCGATTCTAAAGGCTTGTTTTATTGTTTTCATGGGTGGTCTGATAATTCTGAACAATAACAACAAAAAACCTTAATATTTCGGTCATTTACAAGAATAACTCCATCATGTACTATATTAGTAAAATCTGCACAATATAAGCTATTAAACAAGCCCATAGCCAACTATGCTTTCCATTTAAAAAAAATTGAGATTATGTGCATATCTATGAAACAAAAAAAAAATTAAATTTTACCAACCACTCATTCTAATTCAGCATAAAAATATCTACAAGTTTTCTATTTACATTATTACTCTAATGTCAACAATAACGCCGACAGATGGATTTGAAGAAAATTGCAATATTTAGTTTTTCAATATATCTAGATATCCGTGGATTTTTTCTAAAAAAGAAAAGCACATGCGAGATCAGCAGACAAAACTGCATTACTTTTTCCGTTTAAGCGTCTCTCTATCTTTAACGGTTTCCAAGATGTCCATAGTGAAAATGAAAAAAAACAAAAAAACTCACCCTGTATGTATATATATATATATATATATATATATATATATATATAGAGAGAGAGAGAGAGGCATCCAAACGTCTTTTTACAAAAATTTTATTATACTTATGCTCGAATTTGTTTCTGTATTAGACAATAATAATCCCAAAAGGTTAATTCAAATTTAAGTAATTAAAAAACCTCTAAACTTTTGGACTACAAAACGAATATAATGACTATTATATTACTATGGTATGGAGCTTTCACAACAACAGTTTAACATACGAAAAAACTCAGTAACACATCGAGTTACACAGAAAAAGATTTTATGTATTGTCAAGGCAAAAAGTTTTCACACCTTTACAAATGGTTCAACTCTCAACTAAGCATAAAAAAGTTAATCACACAAATAAGACAGGCAAAACTACCAATATGTAATCATTTCAATGTACACTTATTATCCCAAAAGCTACTATAAAATCAACCACATAGAACTTAAAATATAATAAACAACAATGCTTTAAAAGTATGTCTCACAAAACAACTAAAAGGTAACTTGTATTTTAGAATAGTCTGATGGGACAGTGGCACAGAAGACTTCAAATTTTTATCGTGCCATCACCCAGATTTTGAACTATCTTATTTATCTACTGCGTAGACCAAGTTCAAAATTTTTCTTCAAACACTATGCAGCAAAAATTTTGGATGTTAGTTTTGCTGTGAACTTTTCACCAGCGCGGAACAGTACCTTACTCATTCTCCACACCCTAGCTTCTACCACAAAAGACATTTTGCTTCTTTTTAAATTATAAAAATGACTACATGGCTCATATGCTAAATGTAAGTTAGCACGTACATTTTTGAAGATTTTAAATAGACCACAATGATCTGAAACATATAATGGTGTCGCCAAAGATAATTTCAACATTTCCAAATGGTTCTATACCATTACCATAAAACTGCCCATTACGGGAATGTGACGTCCAAAAACCAAAAATTTAGCATATAGCCAGTAGCCTAATTAATAGCGAACTATATTTTTGACAACAATCATGTTTATATATATATATATATATATATATATATATATATATATATATATGATCTAATCGCCGCACCGATGGTTTGGTTCATTCACTCAACAAAATTATGCTGTGGTGTGTAGACGTTAATAAAATTTTTTGAACTTCGTAATGAGAACATTTTTCTGAAGATATACCCTGCTAGTTGAGCACTGTTATGGTAGATAACAAATTGTGGTACGCCGTATACAAGGAAAAATTTGTTTTTAATAAATTTCCAAATGGTAGGTGCCTTCACATTATATAGGGAACATAACAATGTAAATTTGAGAATCGGTCTCCTACGACCTACAATCATTTATAATCAAGTTCGGAGCGCATAAGGACCAATGAAGTCGAAAGCAATAATTTAAAGAAAGAATTTCGCCGCTTTTTCTTTTTCCATTAAACGTAATGGAGCAGCATTAGAAACCTTTGGTGCTCTAAAGGTTATACAATTCCAGCAGAATATTAGTACGTTGATGTTTATCTTTAGCAAATAGAAGCGTCGTCTAATTTCCGACAAGGTTTTGAATAAAAAAATGGCCAGTCACTGGAGCGTTATAACAAGATTCTATAATTTCTTGAGCTGTAAGTACAAGTTGCTTCTATTCAACAACGTTTGAAGATAGCGGCAAATTAAATAATAACAATTTGTACACAAAATCATTTTGAACTTTCCATTGCGAAAAATTAGTTAATGATGATGGATTTTTTTTTGTTCAACTTAAATTGTCTTCATTATTAATTTTGTTAACAAAAATGTCTTTGACTAAACCCTTGAATAATTTATCTGTACTATCAGCTGGAGTGTTTTGCTAAGTAATACTCGAAGCATCAACTTCTGTATTGCCATAAACATACAAGGTAACATTTTTAAAATTTGGTACTAGACGAAATAACTTTGTTAGTTCATTTACGAAAATAAAATATTGTGGAACGAAAGGCATAACTAATGCATTGAGCACACGACGGTGTATGTCAATTTGAATTGGTAAATCTATAGAACCTTTAACTGCCTTAAAAAATTATCTGCAATAAATATGCCTTGACAACTAGATTGAAGAATTTTTTATTGTAATTTCTTTAATAATGAAAACGGTAATGAACCAATAACAGTTGTGGTGAAACCAGAATCTAATAAACCACAAACAATTCTATCTATTAACTGAACCATAATATCAGGACGATTATCACAGAGCTTCTTTGTAAATAACGAATTTGTCCTACCATTTGAAGATTAAGAATAAAAAGTTTTTACTCTTTGTAGCCAAATGCAATCCTTTCTATACTAGAAACCACGAAAAAAGATATCTACGTCACAGACGCCTAGCGCAATTCACAACATACCTTTAAGATTCTTTTAAAGCTTTACCAATGGATACGAGAAAGATAGCAGTATGATTTCTGTGTTTTTAAGTAACGACATACGTGAGCAGGTTTATTTAAGATAATGATAGAGAGAGTTATGTGGACGTATGTTTGTATCCTGTCGAATTGATATATTTATTTGATATATATATATATATATATATATATATATATATATATTTATGTTAATGTACTTGCATTTATATTAATTGAATTTATTAAACCCTTAAAGTATTAAGACGACAATTTTAAAGTAGTAAAAGCAACTACTTGTGTGAAAATAAAATATTTTTCAGAACTGATATTAATGTGGTATTTATGAACTAGATGCTACATTGACTTGAAATTTTCAACTTAATGCGTACGGTTACAAGTCATGATGCAGATATCTTCTTTCGTGGTTTCTACTATATTAACCTAATTATAATTATAATTTTTAGCCTTACAAGAATAAACAGACTCGCGGATATTACTCATCTCTCTCTTTACTAGTTTTTTAAGCACCTTAAACAATTTGGTTGGATAACATCCTTTTGCCCGCAACATAACAAAATAATTTTTTATAAAATCAACAATTTCTAAAGATGTGTCCGTAGCGCAAACAATTCCAACATCATTATCATCATTAAGTCTTCAGTCCTGGAACTGGTTAGACGCGTACTTTCATTGTTTCCTATTCATTGCTAACCTACACATTTACCTAAAATTCCCACAGTCTGTCTGCATGTTTCACTAACTGCGTGCAATATTCTGATCTAGGTTTACATCTACCTCTCTTTTCCTATAACTGCTTGTAACATAGCCCGCACTATTCTTCAAAGTTGCATTAGAACGTATCATGCCCTTCTACTTTTCCGATTTTTATTTTGTTTTTGATAAATATCTTTATTGCCCTACTATTTCTATAACCTCTTTGTTATTAACTTTATCTGTACATGTCTAAGCATAACATTCCAAAAAGCTTCTTCTTTTTCCTGTCTGCTTCTCCTACTGTCCCTATTTCATAGGCAGTGCTGTGCTCCACACATATGCTTCCAACACTTTTGTTCTTATGTCTATATCTGTTGTCTTCGAACATAGCCGCTGCTCTTTCTTGCTAGATACAGTTTGGTTCCCCTCTATTGTTTTATAAATATATACCTTATTTCACCGATATTCAGTGGTATGTGAAGAGGAGGCGGCTCTGTGCCATAGTGGTATGTGTGTGACTACTACGCCCAAGGTCCCGGGTTCGAATTCCGACACAGTCCGCTTGAAAAATGTTAGGCGAGCATTTTTCACAAAAATACACCCTCGTTCGAATGAGAGGTAAAATGGAGGTCCCGTGTGTGAGTGTTGTCACGCACGTTAAAGATCCCTACCGTACTTGGAACAGCAAGAGTTCGGCAAAATTCCAAATTTTCTAGGTAAAAAAAACTCGCTTCCTGGCCAATGTAGTACCTCCGGGTGGAGCATTGGAAAATCACATGCAACGTATGTGAAGGGGGTTAAGCAGACTGTGGCTACCATGATCCCTAACATTTGAGCATTTGCCGGATTAATAGTTTTCCAATAAATCCCTCTGCACAATCACGATTAGTTGAAAATATTGCAAAATCGGCACCTGTAGTTGTTTATAATAATCATCAGGATTAAGTGCAATTATTTTTTGTCATTACGTTTTCTGTCTTCGAATTGGTTGGACGCCTACCGCCACCGATTTCTTCTGAGCTAGCTTACAGAGTTCTCTGAAATTCTCACTGCCTGGATACAGCTCAGTTCCCCTTTCATTGTTTTGTAAATATATACCCTCACCATCATCATTAGGTCTTCAGTCCTGGAATTGGTTAGATGGGTACCCTGGTTGTTTCATATTCTGAACTAACCTACACATTTTCCTGAAATTTGCACAGTCTGCATCTATCACTATCTGATCTAGGTCACCATCTACTTCCTTTTTCTTATCTCTACATGTAACATATCCCGTAATATTCCCCAAAAATTCCTTAGAATGTATTCTGTCCTATTTCTCTTATTTTTTTCCACGGATATCTTTATTCCCCTACTATTTCTATAACCTATTTGTTACAACTTTGTCTGTCCATGCTATCATCCTCATACATCTGAAGCACAACATTCCAAAAGGCTGCTACCGTTTTTTTGTCTGCTTTTCTTACTGCCTGTATTTCGTAGACATACTGTGTTGTGTTCTACATATATGCTTTCAACAATTTTCTTCTTATTTCTATGTTTGTTGTCTTTGATCATAAGCGCTGCTCTTTCTTGTTAGATGCAGTTCGGTCCCCTTCTATTGTTTTACAATTATATACCCTATTTCTCCGACATTCCGTGGTTGTGAAGGGGGGTAAGCAGCCTCTGGCTGCCAAGTTCCCTCAACACTTGAACATTTGCCGATTTAAAATTTTTTCCAATATATCTTTTCGCACAGTCAACATTAGTTGCAGATGTTTCACAACCAACAACTAGTTGTTAATAATATTCATCAGATTTATCTGCGCTTATTTTTCGTCATTAGGTTTTCCGTTTCAAAACTGGTTGGACACGTACCTCCACCTAGTTATATTCTGACTACGCAGTTCCTGAAATTCCCACAAAGCCTATATACAGCTCGGTTCCCCTTCTATTGTTTTCTAATTATATGCCCTATTTCACCAAGAATCAGTGGTATGTGAAGGGGGTTAAGCAGACTGTGGCTGCCAAGGATCCCCCAACACTTAGACATTTGCCGTATTAATAGTTTCTCAGTAAATCCTTTCGCACAATTAACATTAGTTGAGAATATTGCACAGCCAATATTTGTTTGTTTAAGTACAGTTGTTTTTTTGTCATTAGTTTATCCATCTTGGGACTGGTTGGATGTGTACTTCCATTTATTTCTATTCTGAGCTAGCCTATACATTTCCCTGAAATTGCTACACCAAGTGCTCAACTCGAGTAGTCATAACGCGATATAAAGCTTTCCCAGCACCGGTAGCAAGCTAATTAGACGATAGCTGCCCGGGTATGACACGTTCGCCTTTTTGGATTTAGGTATAAATTTCACGTTCTGGACTTTCTAGCAACGGGAAAATACGCCCCTTTCTAATCAAAGATTAAACAACCCGGCAAATACACACGGGGCTAACAGATACGCCTCCAGAGCTACATCTGAAGTGATTCAGTCATGTCTCAGTGCCTTCTTAGGGTTCATCCTCCTAAGAGCCCTTACGACCTCGTGAACTAGGATTGCCTTATCGGCACCTGCCCCTTGCGCCTCTGTAGTTTCCCGACGTACTAAATCGTGCGACCCCTTATCCTCCTCGGGATTATCCGATGGGAAGAATTTCTGTAGCAGATATTCTGCCGTGGTTTTAAAACCTTCCATGTATTCGCTATTTGTTTTTCTTATGTTACCGAGCGCGATTTTTTGTTGTTTACCCCTTAGTACGCGGTATGCGGTTTCCCATGGTTCCTTCTCGGAGTTTCGCGAGCAAAATTCTTTAAATTTATTCGTTCGCGTTTCTTCTATTAATATTTTATATTAGTGGTTGCTTTGATTATATTCAATTCTTCGTTGTTCTTTTATTTCTCACGAGGCGCGTTGATAGCGGTGCCTTATGTTACGCGTTTCTGCCCGGTTGGTGGTTAGTTCCCGGGTCCACCAGGTTACGCTGTCTTTAAATGTTTTCTTTCGCGGCATGGCGTACGGCGACGCGTCTACTACCGCGTTGTTTAATTTTTTCGCGAGTGTTTCTATTTAAACGGCCTCTCGGCAATTTAATAGCTCGTTCTTGAACACGGAATGCTTTCGCCAAATTTTTCTTTAAACCGCTCCCAATTAGCTTTTTTATTACAAAACCGCGGAAATATAGTTAACTGCTCGTTTGCGCTTGCTTTGGTTTCAGTATTCCATGTAATTAATTTATGATCAGAGAGCGTTACCTCGTCCGACTTCAATTCCCAACTACAAATGAACTCTAACATCTCGTTTGAGGCTGCAGTAATATCTATAAAACTGCTGCCTCTATGCACCTCAAACCTAGGTGAATCATTAGTGTTTATCACACTAAGATCCCATTCCGTAAAAAGATCAGCAACCTGCGAGCTCCTATCGTCTTCGATAGGGCTACTCCATAACGGTGACTTAGCATTAAAGTCTCCCCCAATTATTAGTTGTTTATTCCTACCAATTTTTCGAAAAACACTTTCTATTTGATTTATTAAGTCCTCGGTTTGAGGATTTTCCTGCCTGGAGTCGACCGGCGGGAGGTACGCACTTATTACGAAGAACGTATTTCCCCCTGATTCGATTTCGGCCGTCGTTAAAAATTCGTTTGACAGATTATTTAATATAATTCCGCTACACGTACCATTATTTATTATTATTCCGCTGCGCGGTCGTTTGCTATTCGCGTTTAAGGGCGCGATCGGATGTATGGTTGGCTGCCTAAAATCCATCAAAAAACAGGTTATTCTGTTTGGTAAATAACTTTTGTTGGATTGAAAATATGCAAAATGTAACTTCACCATTAGACTCACAAAACTTTGAACTTTCTAACGAAGGTTTGCTTTTTTTTCTAAAGTGCAGTAATAAGCAAGAAATAGCTGTTAAAAGTAATGGTAAAAATTCACTTACTTTATTTTAGTTACTACATCTAACATAATCAATTTGTATATAAAAAAAAGCATTTGTTGGATAGCAGAATACATATATAATTGTTCTGTTAAAAAAAATTTCAAAAATATTGATAATGATAGCCGTAGTGTACTGAATGGATTTTATTGAATTATTACATTAATTGTACGCCATTTTAATAGAAATTGTTCACGACTTCCTCCGAAGATGGCACTGTTAATGATGTGTAGAATAAGGTTTAAAACCAGAATATTTCAAATTGAATTATTTTGGACTTTGTTTTTGTCGCATTGAAATGAAGTAAACTAATAATATATGGTGAATTACCATTTGATAAGTGTAATATAATAATGATTGGATTAATTGCGAATATTTATGAAGCCAAAAATGACATAACCTCAACATCCATGGTTGTTTGTAAACTATCATGTTTATGTTTACAAGCGATAAGTAAATTATTACACCAGTGTTACTTTGTGAAGCTTATACTATGTTATAATAGTTTTTAAAAGAAAGGGTAGTGTGCCGTATCCCAAAACGTAACTAGATACTCTACAATATTCAATATAAGCAAAATATTGCATTATGTTAGCAAGAGTAATGTTTATTAAAATATCTTAGTGGAACCATCGCAGGAAAATAGGATACATTTTGTTACAAAATAGGTTGAGAGTTTGGTACTCGGCAAAATGATTTACAAATTTGAACGATCTGGGGGAGGACGTTCTCAAAAAACGATAATTTTTCCTACATCATTTTACACTTCACTTTGGGAACGTTCATTGTCTTGTGTATCTTCACCAGGGGTTTGCAATGGTAATTATATTCTCCATTTGAAAAGTGTCAAAATCAGCTTTAAATATATAGGCAACTTATTAGTGTTCCCATTCTTTATCCCCACGTAGCAGACTTCCGTCATTTTTTGGTCATACAAAGTCCAAATGTAACGTCAAATAGATGTGATAATGAAATTTTCTCAAATTGTGCTGCCGGCAAAAAAGGATTATAATAAACAATAAACTTCAAAACTCCCACTAATTATGAAATATATTTTAGGCTAAATAAAAATGGAAAAGTTTATTTAGGATTAAACAATTTACGAAACTAGACCTAACTTTAGGCATTAGAAATAAACCATAAAAGAATTCCTTTTTGGTTTATTCTGTCAAAAAGTAGCTATTTTGTTACATTAAATCGACTCTGTCAAAAACGACTAAACGTTTATTTCAATAAATATTTCAAACTAATAGAATATTTGGGGTCTTCGGTTAATATTTTTCATCAAATGCTAATATCGAAAAATATATTTCCAATACAAAAAACTTTGAGTTGTTACCTGTAAAGTGTGCTTTATTAAAACAAAATTATTACAAATGTTTTATTTTTAATGAATAACTAAGAAATTAAAAATAGGTTCAATTGTTGTAATATTTACAATGTGTATATAGGTATTTTTGAACAGTAAGTCATTAGCAACCAAAAACTTAAAAGGAACACTGTTTTACACAATACGTAGCAATGTAAATGATATAAAACTATTGGTGAAAAGAAGTGAATAACAGGCATTTGTAAATAATATTTTTAAAACCACACATTTTAAGGTCAATAGATAAACGTTTAGTAATAAATATACGAACAGCTTTCGAATTGAAATTGACTTTATTGTTGTTAATATTACATTAAATATTAGTATATAGTGCATGTTTGTAGGTCCATACAGGCAAAGTTTAGTCATACACTATCGTACACTTAACCTGCATAAATCACTACATATCTCTACAAGGAAAATGAGTGAAGCAAATGAATAATTACACAAAAATTGAAAAATATACAATTAGGCTATGTTACTACTTATCCAAAATATGCGCCCTGATTTGAACCTTGAATGCAGTAAAAGTAAAAAAGATTTTTATATCCATCTGGAATTGCATTATAAGTAGAAACAGCATTATAGATGAATCTTCTCTGAAACATAGCAGTCAGTTTCTTGAGAATTGTTAAAGTTTTAGTGTGTCTAATATTGATGCAATGCACTTTGGAGCGTGTCATTAATATTTTAGCAATATCCTCTGAAGTCATTTATAATTATTTTATGAACAAAACATAACAAATGATGTTTCCTGCAGTTATCCATATTTAACCAGTGCAACTCTTTTATCTTATGCGATACATGATCAAATTTTTTTAGTCCAAAAACTAAACGACAACAAGTATTTTGAATCCTTTGTATTTGTGTCATAGAAGTGCTATCAAGGTTTGGACCATATATAAAATCACAATAGTTAAATAATGACAAAACTAGCTTCCGACAACAGCTTTTTCAATTGTAAGGTTAGTATAGACCGACAAGCATATATTTGTTTAAGTGCTATATACGACCTTTTTATTAACCTTGCAACATGTGACTTAAAGCGTAGATCATCGTCATGTATTAAACATAAATTTCTTGAAGAACTAACTAATGGAAGAGATATTGTTAATTATGACTTTTATCTTATCCTTAACACAATCTCTAATTTTCTCTGTGATCCGAAACAATATCAGCATCAATAGTACCTGCACGAACAAATAATTCATCACTTGATAAATATATGGAATCAATAAAGAGTACTGCTGTTATTTACTATGCGCGTAGGTTTGTTTATTACTTGGATGAATCCATAAGAATCAATGCAGTGTGTGATAATATTACTTAAATTGAAAAGATTCACATTGACATCACCTAAACATATTATATTATCCATCATTGGTGCTAAATAAGATAATATATTATCTAGTTCATCAACACAACTAAGCGAATTAGAGTTTGGGGATCTGTATACTGTGCCTACAGTAAAAGTTTTGCAATTTAATTTAAACATTATCCAAAATATATTCAAGTATACGAGTCAGTTGCAAACCAAACAAAATAACCTGACATTTAAGTTCCTTCCTTACGTACACACCAACCCCACCCCCTGGACCTTTCCTTGTGGTAGCCAACACACTTGGCCGATTTAAAGTGTCACGTTAGTGGTATTGATGTAATGATTGTATCCTTTTTTAACTTTTGAAAGCAAACAAGTTTTCTGTAAACGAGTCGATATAAATTTATTGCACAAATAATAATGACAATGAAACTTAAATCTAAATTTCTTGTATAAAAACTCTAGCAGGCCATGAATGGTTAAACATCAATCGCTAAACATTAATAATTTGTTAACATAAACATTGCACAATAAATAATGCAATTTGGTGACCGTTACCATACACTTGTGTATTGTGTTGGTCTCGTGCTAACAAAACCAACTAAAATTACCGTGTAGGTAATACTGGTTATTCTGATCAGTATTACAGCCACTGCTATCACTATTTGTATCACCCACTTTGATAATTAAAGGTTCGACAACATCAAACTGCTGTACTATAGCCCACCATTCCATCATACATTTTTCTGCATGTGTGATACATTTTTGCCAATATGACCCATCTATTATTTGCAAAGATTCTTGCCATATCAAGTTGACATTTGTGTCATTATAAAGTTGGTTAAGCCGTCCAACATTTTTATTGTAAGATTTTTTACAGTTCGCCCATACCAACTCTATAGGATTAAACTTGCAGTGATACGGAGGTAGCCGCAAAACTTTGTGTCCGTACATTTCTGCTAGGGTATCTATTTCATAAATTTTTGGTTGTGGATGTTTTTTAATTAAAGATAATAGTTCCCTTTTTAACGTGTGACTGCCGCAACTAACATTGTGTTTAATCAAGTAATCAATGATATTTAGCATTGTCTAGAATAATTACAGTGGGTTTGCTTAAATTAGGAATTAAACGTTCTTCAAACCATTTTGTAAATAATGCTGCATTCATGTCTCCATGATAGTCAGCACTTGGAGATTTTGTAGAATGCAAAAGTGCTGCATTGGGGATGAATCCAGTTTTGTTGCCTGCATGTACAACTACCTGTAATAAAAAATATTTCTATTAAATGTAATTTTAACTTTAAAAAACTAACCGTTTTCCTTCTCCAGGAGGTTTTCTCTTTACACTGAGCTTGGAACCATTATGCCAACTCTTCTTAACAGAACCTCGACTAAAAATCCACGTCTCATCCAAGAAAACAGGATCATAAAGTTACAATTGTTTGTACATTTCATATGCTCTTAAAAACTTCACTCGTGCAGCAGCAATATGTTCCTGTTCAAGCACAGCTCTTCTACCATCGTCCAATTTAAAAGAAAAACCAATTGTTGATAGAAGTCTCGTCAGACTAGACTGGCTGAAGTTAAAAATTTGAGCGGTTACAATTTCTTGTCGTAAAGATTTAACAGTTACATGGAGCCCTAAAAGCATAATACTAAAAAACACTAAATAAAATTGTTATGAAAACTATATTACATTTGTAATACATTTCGTAAATTTTTTGTTTAACCGCATCTATTACAAAACCATCTACATCAGACGATTTAGACTTGTTGAATTTTCGGTGATTGCTCGGTGACTCTGGAGCTTTATTTTCTTTTCGGGCTTCTAAAACTCTCTTTTTTTAATGGAACGAAGAGAACTCAGTCCTATCCCACAAGCCTCAGATGTTCGCTAACAATAAGCAACAGTTAAAACACAACATATCACTTGAAAATTTGATTATACCTGCAATACTGACTCAAATGGGGCCAAGGTTCCATGATTATCACGTTCTCTTTCAAAAAATGTTAGAACATTCATCACCAACAACTGAGCTTGAAAGTTCAAATGTTTGTTACGAAGCGTGTTCATTTTGATAAGTGTTGACCAAACACTATTCAATGTGCAGAAGGTTCTTAGTTTAAAAAAAAACAGTTTGTTGTATATCAGAATTATCTTTAAAAGAAACGTAGAAAATCGCAAGTGAAATAACAAAGCACAAATTCTAACCTAACCTTAAAAATGTTTGACAATTAATTACAAACGGAAATATTTTATGGACATACGTTCAGAGTGGTTGCATTGAATTATACAGCCGTCGAATATTTTTCTAGCTATCCTTTTTAGATGGGGAAGCGCCAGGTAATAGAGTAGCATAACAATATTGTGGCTGTGTTTTATTCATATGCGCAACGATGAGTCATGCTTGACTTTATTTGATTTCAACTATATCTAACGCTTTGCTTGCTGTTCAACAACTTCGAAATTGCTGAAGGTCATTTACGATGAATAGTTACAGAAATGGAGAAAAACCAGCATCGTACCATATCCTAGCAACCGTTATTTGCCTAACTTGGAAACGAACCACTAAACTACTAAAGTTAAAACAAAGTAGTTCCCTCTATCATGCGATAGCTATACCACAAACGCGGCTATTTTAAAATTAGTTCGTGTTATGAAAATAGAGGGATGCGATCGCGCCCTTAAAGGAAAAGGGGCAACAAATAACTTCGTAAAGTTATTCTTCCAAAAAGATATCGACATCGGTCTTATACAGGAACTGCACCTGTATAGCCACAAAATAACAGGTTTTGGGAGGGAGTTACCCTTATTTAAGGGTATATAAGGCCACAAGGGAGGAATACTTCATGTAAATATCATAAAAACCACGAAAAACCAAACATATGAATCATAAAATGTACATGTTCATTAAGCAAAAGCAAATTCAAATCACCCTGTATAAAATCAAGAACAAGCTACAGTTAATTAAAGGAAGCACATTTAGTAATAACTTAACCATATTATAAATAAAGTGTTATAGGTTAATGTATTACAGGGCGATAAAGATGTCAGCTTGTTCGTTATACAAAAGTAAAAACAAACTTTTTGAATGCAAACAACACACCGAGGCGGGAAATAGAAAGACCAATAATGTTAGGCACATAGAGACAGATAATCTGTGTCAAAAGATATAATGAGAGCCAAAATACAAATAACCGATAAGCGGTGGAACAAATGCCAGAACCTAGAAGAACTAACCTTACATGTGATTTTCCAATGCTCCACCCGAAGGTACTACATTGGCCAGGAAGCAAGTTTTTTTTACCTTTTTTTACCCTTGCTGTTCCAAGCAAGGTAGGGGTCTTTAACGTGCGTGACAACACTCACACACGGGACCTCCATTTTACCTCTCATCCGAACGAGGGTGTATTTTTGTGAAAATGCTCGCTTAACATTTTTCAAGTGGACCATGTCGGGATACGAACCAGGAGAAGAACATACAGTTCATTTACATTTCCAATGCTCCACCCGTATATGTACTACATTGGCCAGGAGGCGAGTTTTTTGTTGCCTGGAAATTTAGAATTTTGCCGAACCCTTGCCGTTCCAGGCAAGGTAGGGATCTTTAACGTGCGTGACAACACTCACACACGGGACCTTCTTTTAACCTCTCATCTGAACGAGGGCGTAATTTTTGTGAAAAATGCTCACCTGCTATTTTTCAAGCAGTCGGCCGTGTCGTGATTTGAACCCGGGACCTTGGGATCCGTAGTCTTACGCTTACTACATTGATCCACGGCGACGCCTAGAAGAACATACCGCACATATTTTGAAATTACGGGTTAGGCAGGCCCATCTACGTCGAACCAAAATTTTTAATAAAAGACAAACCAAACAAGCCCATGAGAATAAACCAATATGAACATCAGTGCGAATTTATTAAATTTGAAGTGGAAAATGACTTAGATAGAAACAAAGATTTATTACCTATAATTAATGCGAATGTGAAAAATAATGTGATTCATGTATTCATTGATACAGGAGCCGAGGCATCGCCCGTTTCAGATTTTGTTAAAAATGAAAAATTAATGAATAAAAGAATACCTGTGAAAAAGTGTAACTTGGTAGCGCCAAACAGTAAAAAGTTTGCGAGTGTAAACAGTATGGTGATTCTGAAATGTGAATTAGGCAGTATAACATTTGAAAATGAATTTATGATAGTATCTGGATTGAAAATGGACGCTACTTTTGGGATGGATATTATAGATAAGTTGGGGTTAAAAATAAATACTGAAAGAAGGGAGATAGTATGTAAAGGGGAATGTATTAAATGGGATGAAGAAGTTAGAGCAGAAGTCAAAAATGACTGCCTGAATATAAATTAGTTTGAAGTTGAAGTAGCAAATGAGGGGAAGACAGAAGATGAAATTAAGTGCCCAGGTGAATTGAAGAGTGAAGTAGAGTCATTGTTAAATAAATATTCAGAATTGATAGGGTCAAAATCTAGAATTGCTACAGGTTATGAGCATAAGTTAGAGGTTGTTAATACGGAATCGTTCAGTGCAAAATTGTATCCTATTCCAGTGGCGTACAGGGATAGAGTAAAGATAGAAATTGATCAAATGTTAAAAGAAGGTATCATTGAGAAATCGAGTATACATTTTGTTAATCCGTTAGTAGTTGTCAATAAAGGTGATGATAATATTCGGTTATGTTTGGATGCTAGTAAAATAAATCAGCGAACTAAACCACAATATAATGGTCCACCAACCATGGATAGTATCTTGGCAATGTTAGGTAATACAATAGTCTTTACTAAAATAGATCTTAAAAATTCATTTTGGCTAATTTCACTATCAAGAGGTTTTATGTCGAAGGGCATATATACCAATTTAAAGTGGTCCTTTTTGGTTTGTCTTCTAGTACAGCAGCGTTAGTTAAGTTATGCAGAGTATTGTAGGACCGTGCGAAGAAGTTTGCACCCTGTTTGATTCAGGGTAAGTTTAATATAAATTTGATATACTCATATAAGGCAAGATGTTAGGCATTATAGAACAAGTATAGGTAGCTAAAAAAGCAAGATAGAGGCATAGTTATATTAAATTGGTTAGTTATTGAATGAATAAGTAAGGTATTGTACAAATGATTTAGATAGGATAAATGTAGATAGCTGGGGAATAAAAATAGGGGAATAGTTGTAAAATTAGTTAGTTATTCGATAAACAATTTAGGTAAGATAGGTATAGGTAGCTAAGGAATTAAAATGAGACATAGTCGCATAGAATTAGTTAGGTATTGAACAAATGATTTGGATAGGATAAAAATAGGAATTGCTGGGGATTAAAAGGAGGAAATAGTCGTATAAAATTAGTTAGGTATTGTACAAACAATTAGATAGGATATGTATATATATATATATATATATATATATATATATATATATATATATATATATATATAGGGAAATAAAAATACAAAGCTTTGAGAATCAATGTGGAATTTGTGTTCACGTTGGCGCCAAGGTGACATTAATTCAAAATTTTATATTTTAATTTGGGGGAAAAAATGCTATGATAATAAGGCTATTTAAGGGTATATAAGGAGGAATACTTCATGTTAATATAAAAACCATGAAAAACCAAACATTTGAATCATAAAATGTACATAATTCGTTCATTAAGCAAAAGTAAATTCAAATCACTCTGTATAAAATCAAGAACAAGCTACAGTTAATTAAAGGAAGCATATTCAGTAATAACTTAACCATATTATAAATAAAGTGTTATAGATTAATGTATTACAGGGTGATAAAGATGTCAGCTTGTTCGTTATACAAAAGTAAAAACAAACTTTTTTGATGTGACAAGTGTCTAAAGCTTATATGTGATGAGTGCAGTGGGGTGAGCTCTTCAGAGGTACGTTGCCTTGAGCTAAAAAAGAGAACTCTAATCTTCTATTGCAAATCTCGCATAACTGAGGCTGATAAAAATCCAAATGACTATTTTCTAAATTTGTTTCAATCTAAGATGCAAGAGGCTCTAACAGACTTAAATACACTATTTGAAACCTTCAAAAGTGAGTTTATCCAAGCAGCTACAATCATACTATCCTCAGCTCATGCTATGATGTCTAACAATGAGCCGAGGGTTACATATGCCAGTAAAAAAAAATCAGAACCAGTTTTAGTCATAAAACCAGTTAATTCACAGCAAAGCAAGAACACACAAGCCGAAATTAAAGAAGTAATAAATCCTGTTGAAATTGGAATATCTCTAAAATTCATGAGGCGTCAAAAGGGAGTGTTGTCATAAGATTCAAAAACCAATTTGATTGTAAATTGCTGCAAAAAAGATTGTTGAAAAATTGGGAAGTAAATATAATATTGAAGCTCCCGATCTTAAGAAACCAAAAGTTAGGATTGTTAATATTAACAGTGATGAAGTAAACATAAATACTAACACTATTACCGAAACAATAATTAAACAAAACAAGTTATAATTTGAAGAAGACAGTTTTTACCTAAAAGTTATAAAGGTCCTTGAAAACAAAAAGGCAAGAATTTTTATAGTAATTATTGAAGCAGATCCAGGTACACACAATCTTCTGCTGAAGATAGGTAAAGCTGCAATCGGTTGGTCAATGGGAAGTGTTTACAATCATATACTTGTTGTACAATGTTTTAAATGCTTGAAGTTCAATCATGTCACTCAAGATCGCAAATCTGAAATAATGTGCTCATTGTGCTCTAAAAATCATAGTTATAAAAATTGTACATCTAGTACACTCAAATGTCCAAACTGCACATATGCTAAATCTAAGCTGAACATGGACATCGGCGATAAGCATTCTGCAGTAGACAGAGATTGTCCAAGTTACCGACAAGCATTGAAGAAGGAAACTGCAAAGATAGAACATTATTCACAAATATAGCAATCAATCCACAAATCCAAACCTGTTAATAATAATAAACAGGTAGCTTGTGCTCAAGAAAATTAAAATACCTATCTCTGCTTGTATGTCTTATAAACATCAGGTCTCTTAACTCATGTTTTGACGATTTTGTGTCATTTATTCTATCCAATAAATGTGATCTTATTGGAATCACTGAGACATGACTATGTAATGATTTTCCATCTACACTAATCAATATTGCTGGATACAACTTAATTAGAGCTGATCGACCAACCAGGGGTGGTGGAGAATGCTGGTATGTCAGGTGCAATATATACTATAAAAGATTAACAGTAGATCATGTTGAACATCAAAAGTTAGAGCAATTATGGATTAACATTAAAATAAATAAACAAAATATTGCAACTGAACTAGTATATACACCTCCAAGTACTAACTTAGACTGTTTGAATGAACTAGAATCAGTTCTCTCAAAATTTTGCACCGAATATCAAAATATTATTCTTATGGGAGACGTAAACTTGGATTTTATACGGCATGACTCAAATTGTGAAAAATTAAGTTCTTTACTGAATGTCTTTGACCTCAAATAAAATGTAAAGGAACCAACTCGAGTGACAGAAACCTCATCAACTTTGATCGATATAGTTTGCTCCAGCTCACGAATAAAAGTTAACTCTTGTAAAACTGCAGACTTCTACCTAACATATCATAAAGCAGTTCTTTGTGAATTTAATTCGAACACTTTGAAATATTGTGAACGATACGTTAGATACATGGACCTTAGAAGTATTAACATAAATGATTTTGACTTGGATGCTAACAACGTACAGTGGAACATAGTGAACACATCACCCAATTTTGATGATAAAGTAGATTTTCTCAGTAAATGCATAATAACATTGTTTGAAAAGCATGCACCACTGCGGGTGGCTCGCATACAAAAGAAAACTGCATCATACGTAACCACCACAATCAGACAAATGATAAACCTTAAGAATTCAGCATATGCAAAATATTTGAAAACTAAGAATGTTGCTACATTTTGTTATTACAAATATTTTAAAAATGTGCATAATGCGGCTATCAAAAATGAGAAAAAGCGTATTTTGAGTATCAATACAGAATTAATATGAGCAATTCCAAGCAACTTTGGCATATATTGGATAGATATCAAATTCATTCAAAAATAAAATACCAGATTTCTAGTGAAATTCAGGATGCTAATGAAATCAACAATTTCCTTGTTGACTCTATACCTAAACTACCCATTACTATACAACAACTAAATAACTATCATGTACAGATTCACATGGCAGTAATTAACCGTTTCAGTTTTCAAGCAGTCACCACAGTGCTAGTAGAAAGGTCCATAATTTGAATTAAATCAAATGCTGATGGAGTTGATGGTATTAATTGACAGATGCTTCTATTAGTTATGCCACACTGTGTTGATGAACTAACACAAATTATCAACATGTCACTGTAATATGGTGAATTTTCAACCGAGTGGAAAAACTCGATTGTTACACCACTTGCTAAAAAATCTTTAGCTGTCAGCTATACTGATCTGCGACCCATAAGTATACTATCCATATTCCATTAAGGTAATTGAGCATATAGTATACATTCAGCTAACAGCATTTTAATAAATATAGGGTATTACCTACTCTCCAATCGGGTTTCCGGCTAGGAAATGGTACTACAACAGCACTAACAAAAGTTGTGAATAACCTAGCAAGCGCAATTAATGAATCAATGTTCACCTATTTAGTATTTTTAGATTTTAGTAAAGCTTTTGATGTAATCAATCATGAATTATTGATAGCTAAGCTAAACTACTATGGATGCAGTGACAATGTACTTAATTGGTTTAAAAGTTACTTGTATAATAGGCAACAATCCGTAAAATTGAATGAAGTGCAATCACAGTTCCGTTGCATACAACAAGGGGTTCCACAAGGAAGTATGTTTGGGCCACTACTTTTTGCAATTTTTACAGCTGACTTCCCCAAAATTCTGTCCTTAACGTGTAGATATCATATGTATGCTGATAATATACTGTTATACATGTCTGGCGATATTGCAAATGTTAATAATACCATAGCTAAATTGAACAAAAATCTTGCATCACTAAATAAATGGGTACAAGACAATGGACTAGTCCTTAATGCTGCAAAAACAGTTGCACTGTGTGTTGGTTTACGGATAGGATGTGGAAAAGCAGAAATTCAACGAGTTATGGATATTAAGGTAGCTAATAATGTGATCCCCATTTACAATAGTGTCAAGCATCTGGGTGTAGTTATCGTTAAACATCTTAATTTTGACATTCATGTCAACAAAAAGATAGGTTTATGTTACCACAAAATGCGTACTCTGTATAGATATAAGCAAATACTAAACGCTACCTTAAAATGGAAACTATGTAATAGTGTTGCGCTATGCCATCTGGATTATTGTAATGTGGTCTACAATGTGTTCTTAACAGAACATTTAAAAAATTGAATGCAGTGCTACAAAATGTATGTTTTAGATTTTCATTTACTGTTCAACGTAGACAACATATAACTCCCTACTATAATGGTATTGTTTGGTGTAGGAAGTTCAAAGGTCTGTGATTACTCTGCTCAATACTTTCTCATTGATTCATGTTGCCAACATTATGATTAGTCTGGCATATTTATGTGATAACCTTGTAAGTATCTGATAGTTTATTATTGATTAAGAACATGGATGAGAAAATATAAAAAGCTCCTATAATCCTAGTCCTCTTTTGCCCATTTGAGTTTAGAAGTGTAATAATTGTGAATTGTATTGCATATAGTGTAATTCTAATTCAAAATTTATTATTTCAGGATTACCCCTGCAGGGAAAAGGAAGCATAATTCCAAATCAGCACCTCTTGGTACATTTGAATATGACTCTGCTGCAATTACTGTAGCAACAATAAGTTACCCCCAGACTGCTGCATTTGCATATAACATACTTTTTTATGTGTTTAGGTATCTTGAATTGCACGATTTACTAAATGTTATGCGTGTTTGTACTATATGGCAGGATATCGCAAACGATCCTTTATTTTGGAAAACGGTACGAATCAAACATTCCCCAATTCATAATGTTAAGGGTTTATGTAATGCATTACATAAACATAGAACAGTACACTTAGATATGCGTAAAATATGTATGCCTAGAAATAGTGAAAACATTGGAGTTCAATTTAACAAAAAAATTACGAAAGTGTGCACATTAAAAAAAATTGAGCTTAATTGTTGTCCAACTGCAGTAATCGAAGAGATTGCTATACGCACTCCAAACTTGGAAGTTCTAAATGCTGTGGCGATTAATTGTGCATCTTTAAATCTAGATCCGTCAGTAGGTCTTAAAAATATAAAACAACTACGCCTGAAATCAACATTTGGATTTACACTTACTTCGAATTTAGATCCACATTGTGGAGCTTACAAAGCTTCAACACTTATCTCTTACTTCGATTAAAGAAATAAACAAACTTAATCTTCGAGTCATTGCTGATCTTACAGATTTGGAGTCATTGGATTTAGGAGACTGTACAAACCTTTCACTATCATTTGGGCGTGATGTTTTAAGACCACTTTCTAAACTTAAGAAGCTTCGTCTAGAGAAAGGTGACGGTTATTGCTCTACACTTGAAATTCTAGATGTTGTGAGCATCATGCCTCATCTAGAGGAGCTTGAGTTGATCAATTTTGATATTGAAAGTGGCTTTGATAATGCTTTGGGTGCTTGTAAGAATATCAAAAAGCTCCTTATTATTCCCACTTATGAAGGTCAAATTACTGATATCTATTATATTCTTATGAGGGGAGTGCTAAAATTGGAAAGTAGTTTATCTCATTTTAGGTGGTGTATAACATTGGAGTTCCAAGAACTAACTGAAATGTTCTTTCAAGGGCGTGAGGATGTTGGCAGTGAAGTTGTTATACAATCATTTTTTGACGAAAGCAATCCTCTTTATCTTCCTCCACAAAATCTTCAACTTGAATTGTTATTTCTTCCAAACATAGAGAAATTTCTTTTAAAAAGAATGCCAACAACTCATTTAGAGATACTAAAAATTCCTTTTTGTGATACCTGGAATCAAACGATAACCGATACGTTTAATTAAGCTTCATTTTTTCTGAATGCACTTAAGTAATAAGATTATTTGTAGCATGTATTTGGTTACTTTTTACTTTAACCCGTTTCACTTTATTGCGAGAAAAATATAAAATGTATGAATTTTCTTATAAGAAAAGTCGGTTGTAATATACTTCCGTACTTTCACAAATAAAGTAAAAATGATTAATTGTAAAATATTGTAGCTACATGCATGGTTGCAATGGAATTGATATAATATAAATATTCATAAGAACAGTAATATTTAACTTTTACTGTATCAATTTGTTTAAAGTTGTTTTAAGGTAGGAAGAATAATATTTTAAATTTTTTGTAAGTTCTACCAAGTATGTAATGCATTTGTAGTTTTAAATTATTGATTTATCAATAAACTCATTTTTATGTTCTAAACATGTCTTTTAATAATTATGATTTGGTGATAGCACAATTTTTGAGTACAATTTCTCCTCAACACTGTCTTATCTCTATATCTTATTTGTAAGTGGTTTAAATACATAAGATTGGTAATGGTAATGAATTTAGAAAAGCTTTTGTATAATGTTGAGAAAACATAAGTAGTTTTGTTCACTCTTTGGTCAACAGTAAAATAAGTTTTATCAATTTTATCGATAATTTAGAATGGATTAGAAACACATGTAGTGAACATAGTTTGAATTTTAAACTGAGCAAGGACACAATACCAAAATTTACCGGACGTGTAGGAGAACCAACCGTGCTATTCCTAGACAAATTAGATGAAATTACTGACGAGTAGTCAGAACACGTTAAGACACAAATTGTGAATATGTCACTGACAGGTAACGCTGAAAGATGGCACAGTATTACACAAAGACAGTATCAGGCATACCAGAAGTTTAAAATTTATTTACACAACACTACTGGGGCAACGCCCAGTAGACAAGCGTTACATTAGAATTAACCTTAGACACTTATTCAGAACGATACGCATCTAGAGAGGACTACATCATTGACAAATATATTGACACCCAACCTACTTGAGGAGGAAATTATACAGTTTTTGACCCGACATTTT
This sequence comes from Platerodrilus igneus, assembly GCA_036346225.1. Lineage (NCBI taxonomy): Eukaryota > Metazoa > Arthropoda > Insecta > Coleoptera > Lycidae > Platerodrilus > Platerodrilus igneus. The sequence goes on along the minus strand of JARFIW010000044.1, from coordinate 48,832 downwards.
GAGAACACAGTGACACGAACTGTCGCGATACAAAATATTAAAACATTAAAAGATTTTTTTGAAATTTTATGGAACTACGACCCAGACTGAAATAATAGAACGAGGAATACCAGGAGAAGTAACTTCGAAGAACACTTCGAAAGAGTTTTAATAATGTACACAGAGACGTATAATAGGGACATGACCGAGGGAAGATTTACAACTTGGCGTGGGATTGAACGACATGGTTCTTGGTCGCCGAGAACGACTTTTTGGCCGGTACTTTGTAATGACAACCACAAGCGCGATCGTGACCAATATAATTACAGAGTAAGTAGGTTTGGCAGAGATTTCTGGGGTATAACAGGCGGTATGAGCAGAGAACCGATGACAGATACCACAATGACAGTTACAAAAGGTCGGTACGAGCATATCAAGAGCGGAATAGTAGGGATCCCGCAGGAAATATGAGAATACAACAAGTCATGGCTGAAGACAGAAGGCAAAACAAAGATAAAATAACAGTAGCGGAAGTGTATGCAGAGCATGCAAGCCAAAAAGACTTCAATTTATCAAATGTAAATATTTTAGTAAACTTAGGTACAGTAAGTAGTTATAGTAAATGTGGCAATTTAAATGATAGTACAATTGTCAATAAATGTCAATTGCCATATATTTATTTAAAATTTAATGATAGGTTATATTTGGCACTAGTTGACATTACTGTGGAAATGTCATTAATGAAGGAAATACGTTATTTTTGAACATCAAGGTAATGTAAATATGAATTTACGTAAAATAATGCAGGTGAATTTATAGTCAGCCATGAGGAAGAAATTATTGACAATAAATAAGCTTATATGTGTATTTATTGAATGATATGGAATGCAGATAAATGGTAAGGATAACTGTGTAGAAATATTTTACTATAAATGCAGTTGGGTGGTTCCTTACAGACAGATGGTCGACGTTAATAATGATTCTATATGAAAAGGAATGGATATTAAGGCGAGTAAGGATAATGGTGAGAGTTTTCTGTTGTTATGGGGATTATTTGAAAGGTCGTTTGAAGATAAGCAGATTGGGATGACAGGAGGAGAAATACATACACAATAGGGTAATTTATTTGACGATCATGTAGGTTTAATTGATGGCGGCCAAGAGTTGCAGGGGGGTACACGCATAAGTTAGAAATTATTGACAAGAAGGATTTTATACTAAAATATATCCAATTCCTTATTCCATGAGAGAAAACATGAAGGTTAAAATAGGTAAGATGCTCAACAATGGTATCATAGAAAAAGCAAACACTAGTTTGTAAATCCAATAGTTATTGTACCTAAGGCAAGATTAGATTTAAGGATGTTTGGATGCCAAGAAGTTGAATTCGATTACAAGACCACACCACGGACAGCTGCAGTTGTTAGATAATTTGTTATATAAGTTAAGTGAAATGAAAGTATTTAGTAAACTCGATTTGAAAAATTGGTTCTAATTAATTCTATTGGGCCATGCAAAAACTTTAAGCCCGTTGGAAGATTTTTGCATGCATTACGTAGATGACGTTCTGATCTCTTCAATGAACGAAGATGAACATTTGTTGCATTTATAGAAAGCAGTGGAACAGTTGGATATAGGTGGACTCAAGCTGAATATTAAGAAATGTGAGTTTTTAAAGACAAGAGTAGCATATTTAAGTTTTGTCATTAGTGATTCGAGTGTATGCATTAGTAATGACAGGTTAAAGGATTTGAAAGAGTTAAAGCAACCAAAGAACGTTAAAATGCTGAAAAGGTTTTTAGGAGTTCTAAATTATTGCAAGAGATTTGTACCTAAATACTCTGAATCATGTGTATGTACCATTAATTGGATGATTAAAAAAGCATGACAAGTGAAAGTGGATGGTATATCAAGAGCAGGCATTTCAAGAATTAAAGCGACAGTTTTATAATCATTTAGTGTTAAAGTATTCAAATTTCAAAGATAAACTTATCTAAGGACAGATGTGATGGAAAGTGCGATTGAAGCAAAGCTGGTGCCGATGCAGTTGGAAGAAGAGGTACCTATTTGTTTTGTACTAAGTGTTACGAAAGAATATGAGACTCGATGTTCTGTAGCGGAAAAAAAAATTTTGCCATTGTCTATGCAGTAAAAAAGCTGAGGTTCTATTTTTTAGGGAACGAATTTCTAATCGAAATAGACAACAGTGCGGTATTGTTTCAAAAGAAAAAAGAGTTTACCAACAGTCATTTATATAGATGGGCGTTGTATTTACAAGAATATGATTTCGAATTTAAGCATAAGCCAAGGACGGAGAATGTGGCTGCGAATTTTTTGAGTCAAAAAGATTGAGGGTATGTAAGTAGAGAAGCAGGTATACATAGTAGCAGTGCAGCAATTCACCGAAGAAAGCAAATGGACCTGGTCCAGTTTTTTGGAGATACAAGCAGTGGCAGAGATAGTTGGGATTCGATAAAATTTAGAGATAGGTGGTTGTGTATGAGCAGAGAGGTATCGGATTAAAGATGGATTTTTGATCAAGCAGGTCAGTGAAGATGAGTTGGACGTGGACAGAGAGACAGCGAGAGAGTTGATTAGGCAGGTTTGCGTTTTGTACGGTCACATCGGTAGTAGGAAAAGTTTTTTGATGTAGAGAGGCATTTTACATTTGGAATGACTGCATTGGTCAAAAATGAAATTAGGAGGTGTGAAATATGTAAGATGGGAAAGGCAAGAAATATAACATGTCAGAATACAGCTCCTTGCATGGAGACGACAGCGCCACTGGATATTAGTGGCAATGGACTATTTAAGTAGGTTAGTGGCAAGGCATATGGATTTCAGAATGTGTTAGTGATGGTGAATGTATTTACAAAGATTGCTAGTTTATATCCAAGCAGGAAGTGTAATGCAAAGCATGTGTTGGCCTCAATACAACACTTTGTGAGGAATACGTGGCAAATGAAATTGATATTTACTGATAATACGACATTTTCATAATCGTAGGTTTATAGATGCATTGTATAATTAAAACTGCATTTTACAGTATTAGACATCCACATGCAAATTCGTGTGAGAGATATATCTGCAGGAGGTGATCAAATTCTTGAGGATTAACAGTGTGCCAAGCTTGGTATTAGGAATATGTCAAGTTACGTTGATGAAGAGTATTAAACCATGTAGACTTTGGAGTGACGCTGAAGAGCTAGAAGATATTATGGAATTAATCATGGGAGCTAGGTAAGCTATTGAAAAAAGGCAACACAGGTCAATGCAGAAGAGTGGTAGAAAAATTTGAAATCGAACGATATTTAAAGCAGAAGATAGAGTGATGATTAAACATTTAAGAATTCTGAACCCTGTAACAAAATTTGCGCTAAATTGATGTTTCCATTTGAAGGTCCATGTGAAATAAGCTCAGTTTTGCAGACAATAACACATTTGAATTAAAATGATGAGGAAATAAGCCATTTTGAATGGGATATGTAACTCCTTCCGACTTAGATAAAAATTAAGGGTTGACACTTAATTTTTCCATTCCGAATGAACCTGCACCTTGCCGAAGTTCTAGATTACTAGAACAGGTGAAATGGCTAGCGTGTTTTAATGATCTAATGAGCCAAACTACAGGTCCAACCAAAGTAGTAGGGTCGTTAGTGAGGAACCAGACTAAGACAGGTCCCCGAAAGAGGGCAGCGGCTCTTTCGGTACTTAGATAGGCAGAGACCATAGGGGTCGGTATGGCAGTCTAAGACACACTGCCGCGATGTGGAAGGCAACGGGAAACCACCACATTATCTCCCAAGTACACAGCGTACTTAAATTGTTACAAACGTGATGGCATTCTCTGGGGTAAAAGATTTCGGAGTTAGAATAGTCCTTACATGTGATTTTCCAATGCTCCACCCGAAGGTACTACATTGGCCAGAAAGCGAGTTTTTTTTTACCTGGCAAAATTTTGAATTTTGCCGAACCCTTGCTATTCCAAGCAAGGTAGGGATCTTTAACGTGCGTGACAACACTCACACACGGGACCTCCATTTTACCTCTCATCCGAACGAGGGTGTATTTTTGTGAAAAATGCTCGCCTAACATTTTTCAAGCGGACCGTGTCGGGATTCGAACCCGGGACCTTGGGCGTAGTAGTCACACACATACCACTACGCCACGGAGCCGCCTAGTTAGAATAGTCCCCCATTCGGATCTCCTGGAGGGGACTACTCCGGGGGGTGCGATTGGAAAGTTAAATATAAGAGTCGGGAATATTTTGCGAAGTCGGAGCGTGGAATGTTAAAAGTATGAAGCAAGTAGGTAAGCTAGAGAACCTTAAAATCGAAATGAATAGGTTATCACTAGACATAGTAGGGATCAGTGAAGTACGGTGGCCAGAGGCAGGGGATTTTTGGAGTGGAGACTTCAGGGTAATTCATACAGGAGCAGAGGAAGGAAATTTGGATGTGGGGATAGTTATGCGGAAAAAGACAGGATACTGTGTAGAAAATTACTTACAATAGAACGAAAGAGTACGCTAAACACAGTAATAATACAAGTATACATGCCCACCTCTAGCTACAGTGAGGAAGAGGTAGAGGCGATCTACAAAGATATCGAAGACGTATTAAGATACGTAAAAGGACATGAAAATTTAATAATTACGGGGAATTGTAATGCAGTGGTAGGTGAAGGTAGGGAAGAAACGGTAGTAGGTTTATTTGGTTTAGGCACGAGAAACGACCGAGGTTGGTAGAATTTTGCGACTAGAACAATTTAATCATCACAAACACATTATTTCAACATCATGCTAGAAGACGATATACGTGGAAGATGCCAGGAGATATAAGAAGATATTAAATAGATTACATTCTTGTTAGACAACGTTTTAGGAATCAAGTAAAAGACTGTAGAAGCTACCCAGAAGCAGATATAGACACTGACCACAACATCGTAATTGTGAAGATTGTACTTAAATTTAAAAATTTGAAAAAAAGAAACGGAAAAAGGCACTTGGACTTAGAGAAACTAAAAGATAAAGATATTCAAGAAAGATTCGAAAAAAAGTCAAATGAATTGCTCAAAGACGAGAAAATATCTGATACAAAGGAAGTAGAAACCGAATGGAATAGCATTAAATCCAGCCTAGACATGGCGCCCATAGATATGCTGGGGTATACACAAAAAGAAAATAAGAAACCATGGATAACAAAAGATGTCCTGAATTTAATAGAAAAAAGGCGAAAATACAAAAATAAATCAGACGAAACAGGAAAACAAAGCTACAAAGCCATAAAATGGGAAATTATTTTGCAAATGCAGGAAAGCTGAAGAACACTGGATTGATGAAAAGTGCAAAGAGGTACGAACTAAGATGGAAGTACGAAAGACAGATGAAGCATACAAACTAATTAGAATCAACCTTAGGGATATAAAACCGTATAGCAAAAATATAAGGGACGCGGGAGGAAACGTCATTATAGTAAATGTAGAGAAAGTGGGTAGATGGCAAGAATATATAGGGAATTTATATGTAGGCGAGGAACTAACTGCATTAGAAAAGGAATCAGACATTGAAAATGATGACTTGGGATGTCCTATACTTGAGAGATGAGTTTGAATTAGCATTAAAGAGTCTGAAAAATGGTAAGGCGCCGGGTACAGATAAGGTGCAAGCAGAAACTCTAAAAGTCGCTGGACAAGCAGTAGCAGAACGTCTCTTCCAACTTGTAAGCAATATGTATGAGACAGGCGAGATATCCAAAGATTTCAAACGTAACATCATAGTAACTATACCAAAAAAGAAAGGCGCTGATAGATGTAAAATTTTTCGAACAATAAGTTTGACAGCACACGTGTCAAAAATATTAACTAGAATTGTACAAAGACGAATGGAAAAACGGGCTGAAGAAATAATAGGAGAAGACCAATTTGGGTTTAGGCGAAACAGGAAAACACGGGAGGCTATTTTAGCTCTGAGAGTGATAATGGAGAAAACAATAGAAAAAGAGGAAGCGTGTATATAGGGTTTGTAGATCTGGAAAAAGCATTCGACAATGTAAAAGGGAAAAAAATGTTCAAAATATTCAAAAAGATTGGAATGAGTTATAGGGATAGACGAATAGTACATAGCTTATACAAAGAGCAAACAGCAATAATAGAATTAGAGTAGAAACGTAGAGAAGTAAACATTAGGAAAGGGTGAGACAGGGATGTGCCCTATCCCCATTAATTTTAACTTGTACATTGAAGAGGCAATGAATACTGTCAAATGCAGGAAGACATTTGGAATTACTATGCAGGGCCAAAAAATTGATATGCTTAGATTTGCAGATGATATAGCGGTATTAGTATCTAGCAAGGACGAGTTAGAAGCTGCTCTTAATGAAATGGAAACGGTTCTAACAGAGAGATACAGTATGAAAATTAACAAAACTAAAACTAAAGTACTAGTATGCAAAGGAGGGAAAAATAAATCAAAAACAAGAATACAAGAAAGTAACAGGAACTTACTAGAGGTTAAGGATTTCTGCTACCTAGTAAGCCAAATAATGCAAGATGGGAAAAGCACAAAAGATATAAAACAAAGATTAGCACAAGGCCGTGCTACATTTAACAAAATAAAGCAACTACTGTGTTCAAAGACAACAAACATAGAAACAAGGAAAAGATTGCTTAAAACATGTGTGGAGCACAGCATTGTACGGCTGTGAAGCCTGGACTGTAGGAGAAGCCGGCAAGAAAAAGGTAGAAGCCTTTGAAAAGTGGTGCTACAGACGTATGATGAAGATATCATGGACAGACAAAGTTAAGAACGAAGAGGTACTAAAAATGGTAGGGGAAGAAAGAAATATATGGAAAACGGCAAAAAATAGGAGAGATAGCACGATAGGCCACATGCTACGGCATGAGGGAATAGTGCGGAATATATTAGAAGCAGAGATAGGAAAAAAGAGAAGAAGAGGTAGACCTAGGTTAAACTACTGCACACAGATAGTGAAGGATGTAGGCTGTAGGAGTTGCAGGGAGATGCGTATGCTAGCTCAGAATAGAAATCAATGGAGGTATGCATCCAATCAGTCCCAAGATGGATAAATTAATGATGAAGTAAGTAACTGTACTTAAACGTGATGATTATTATAAGCAACTACAAGAATTGGTTGGGCAATATTTTCGAATAATGTTAATTATTTCGGCAAACGTCTAAGCGTTGGGGGATCTTGGCTGCCAAAGGCTGCTTAACCCCCGTCACTGAAGCTCGGTGAAATAGGGCATAAAAATTAGAAAACAATAAAAGGGGAATCGAGCTGTATACATGCTGTGTGAGAATTTCAGGGAACTGTGTAGGCTAGTTGAGAATATAAATAAGTGCAGGTATGTGTCCAACCAGTTTTGAGACAGAAAACCTAATGACGAAAAAATAAGCGCAGATAAATCTGATGATTATTATAAACAACTACAGGTGCTGGTTGTGAAATATCTGCAACTAATGTTAACTGTGCGAAATGACATATTGGAAAAAATATTAAATCGGTAAATGTTTAGGTGCTGGGGGAACTTGGCAGCCACAGGCTGCTTACCCCCCTTCACAACCACTGAATGTCGGAGAAATAGGGTTTATAATTGTAAAACAATAGAAGGGGACCGAACCGCATATAACAAGAAAGAACAGCGCCTATGATGAAAGACAACAAACATAGAACAAGAAGAAAATTGTTGAAAGCATATGTGTGGAGCACAGCACAGTATGCTTATGAAATACGGGCAGTCTGAAAAGCAGGCAGAAAAACGGTAGCAGCCTTTTGAAATGCTGTGCTTCAGATATATGAGGATGATAGAATGGACAGACAAAGTTAATAACAAATAGGCTATATAAATAGTAGGGGAACAAGAATATCTTGGGGAAAAATTGAAGAAATAAAAGGGCAGAATACGTTCTAAGGCATTTTTGGGGAATAGTATGGGATATATTACAAGCAGAAATAGAAAAAACTAGGTAGATGTAGACCTGGATCGGATTAGTGATACAAGCAAACTGTGCAAATTTTAGAGAAATGTGTAGGTTAGTTCAGAATAGGAAGCAATGAGGGTACACGTCTAACCAGTCCCAGGACCGAAGACCTAATTATGATGATGAGGAAATAAGAGGGACATTCAATGTCACAATCATACCCGTACGTAGATTGAGGGTGAGGTACACTACAAGTACCCCTGTGAACTAGATTAGTGACTTGGAATTAATGATCTGAAACTTATATTTGTAAAATAAAAATAAAAAAGAATTTGTTTTCATTGGTGATTTTTACCAAAAAGAATATTTTCATACCTTGACAAATATTATTTTTGCTAAAAATCAGTGGGATTTTGTGTTAGATACGACATTTGGGAGTGTATACATACATGCATGAGTCACCAGGGGATATTCCAATCATGGAAAAAGGTTTGGGCAACATGTGAGTACGATGGAGCGATCTTGAATATAGGTAGCAGCATGGACTGGAATTTCGGAAACACTCTTAGAAATTTTGTTGAACCAGTCCTTCAGCTGAATGTACCTAGGGCTGTATATATTTTGTTAAGGAATTCTGGCATGCAAACAGTGGTTTTGTATTTATTTGGATGTTTTGTATTTAATTGGGGTGTTATTGTAGTTAATCGATGTTTCAGTAGTAGTTATAGATAAAGGAATTTCTATTTGAAGTTGAATTTAGAAGTAGTTGTTCATTTAGTTAAAGGACAGTTACAATCAAACAAACGTCTTCTTAAAAAATCTAGAATTGTTACTTGATAACCTTTCAAAGAAGAGTAAAATACTCTTAGTCGGAGATTTCAATATAGATTACTCCAGAGTCTCTGCAACAAAAACTTGTTTAGAAAATTTACTACTATCTTTTGATTTGCAAATGCATGTAAAAGATTTCACTCGGTACAAAAATGGCGGCGGATTTCTTATTGATTATATATGTACCAATCTTGGCAATGATACAGTTACTTCACGGGGCGGTAGTGGCTGACTTACTTCTATCAGTAAGGAAAAATCATAGTAAATCTAGAACAAAAGTTGGCAGATTATTTTTAAAGTAAAACTTTAAGAGATTTAATGAAGCATGCTGCAAAGCCGACTAGAAAAGATGTTTGGTACAAGAAACATTTAATGATAAATGTTACGTCATCATCGAACATTTATTGGTATTGGTGACAATAAATACTATTCGTGCGGGTATCCTACAGTTTTAGTGAAACATTTATACCGGCAGTGAAAGTGCGTGAAGTGAGTCGTATTCGAACCGTTGCAGAAGCAAGTCGTATGAGAGCTTTTGGAAGCGACACTATCACCCTAACGTGCGTGTTTTTGGTGTCCGTAACCCTTTTGTGTGTGAACTTTTATTGCCCACAGCGGCACAGGCTTTAAGGTATTTATACCCTTCATTAAGTAGTTCGTTGTAGTTGCTTATTTATTACATAACCGCTACACTGCCATCATATTGCTACAAAAGGCAATTGGTCCTTCCCTATAATTAACATATCTATATCACCCCTTAACATCCCAATTAAATCCATTGGTCCTTAATACGATTCGAATTAACTAGTCTTATGGTTTTATACGCATGTCCTAAATTAAATATCATTTTGCACATCAGCGAGCGTGTCTTTTTAATTAATTAATGATTTAGCTTTAAATTTGTGTTCAAACCCCATATTTAGCGGGTTAAAATATGTACAATATTAGCTACATACTTTCGTTAGACTAAATTAAGTGAAAACAAATGCTTAATATAAAATTTGCTAATTTGCATTAAAAACCATTGCGCGTTTTTAGTTTCACATACAACCTTTCAGTCGGTTTGCAGTAAAATATTGGAACATCTGCAAAGGGTAATAAAGTTGTAAAGCTGAATCCTTCTTGCAAACACGTTAAGCCTCATGTTCCTCTCAGCTTTGATGTAAAGCCGCCTGTAAACTGTAAATTTTATCGTAAGAATTTGACAAACTCTTAGTTTGCACGTGTTGCTTAAGACCACATTGCAGGCTAATAGTCATAAAATGTGATTTATTGGTTTATACGCTATTTTACATTTTTCGTGCCTTGAACAACAACCCATAATATTTTAATATTTCTCAGCGCACAGCGGTTACCGTTTTACAGCATTTTTATAGTGTAGGCTTTTCAGAATAACTGTCACTATGGCTCCGAGGAAAACACATGTTGCAGAACTAGAATTGCTTAAAATACGCATTATGGAGATGTGGGAACTTGGTAACGCTATACAAAGTGACCCAACTTTAAAAACGTTGTTCCATAATCAAACAAGGGGAGTAAATGACCTTTACACCAATTTCAATAAAGTTTTGGTTGATGTCTTAGCGTTCTCTAACGAGGTAGAATTATTGAGTTACAACGCTTTACGGAAGGAAGTAGATTCCGTTTTTTATTGCATACTGCTGCATCTCGAAACGATGCAAGAAATGCGGGCACCGAAAATTACGGAAAATACATCAAGCAGCACGGCATCAAAATTGTTACCGTTAAAGCTCCCACATTTTAATAATGAGGTAACTGAATTTACATTTTTCATCGATTTATTTGACAGTCTGGTCTATAATAACGCGTCGCTGTCCAATATCGAAAAATTAAATTACCTTATCAATTCCTTCTTTGAAAATCATTAAATCGGTACCCATTTCGGAAGATAATTTTATCATTTCATATAACGCCTTGCGTGAGCGATTTAGCAATCCGCGTTTATTGGCAACTTTGCATTGGAAAGCTATGAAAAACTTTCCACCTTTAAAATCAGAAGACCCTAAGAAACTTAGGGTACTTATTGATTGTTTTTCAGAGAACCTTGCTGTTCTAACTAACTTAAAGTTTCCCACTGAACATTGGAACTTTATTCTAGTCGATTTTCTTTTAGAAAAGCTCGATCCGTTCACTAGAAAACGCTTCGAACTTCAATCGGATCCGAAGCAAATACCTAATTTCGATGATTTGAGATATTTTTTAACTCAACAATGTGCAGCGTTGGAAACCTTTTCTTCAACCGCACCTGTTTCTTATTCGACGACTGTCCATACATCTCACACATCAGTGCCTAAGAAATCCTCAGCGTTTCAATTTAAACCAAAAGTTTCTTCTAACCTAGTTTCACTGGATACACCAAGTAACTCCAGTGACTCAAATAATTCATTTTCGCACCATTGTCCTTCTTGCAAAGGCAATCACTTAATTTACTGATGTCAATCGTTTCTAAAGAAAACTCCGACGGAACGTTTCGACATTGTCAAACGCTTACGCCTTTGTTTAAATTGCTTACGAACAGACCATGCGTCCATGCAATGCAAATCTTATAATTCCTGTCGAACTTGCGCCAAGCCGCATCATACCTTGCTACATTTTGAACCGCAACCTGCTTCTAGCCGTTCAGCTGAACCGACCGCTACACCTATGCATAAAAATGCCAATAGGACGCAGTCAGCCTCTCCTATTCCGGCAAATGTTTTGTCTTCACAGACGAATTCAAATCTGGGGGTTACTGTCTTACTCTCCACTGCTGTTGTGGAAGTTCAAGATCGTTCTGGTAGATACAAACCGATCAGGGTACTCTTAGACCCTGGCTCTCAAGCTAGCTTTATTCGAGACGATTGCGTGAGCAAACTTTGGCTTCCACGCATACGTTCTCAAGTTCCGATTTATGGACTTGGACAGACAACTTCAGCAGTCAATAGGGGTGCCGTCAGCTGCACCATTCGCTCTATGTTGGACTCTGAAAAATCTCTAGAAGTCACAACTTTTGTGCTTTCGTCAATATCTGACAAATTACCCAGCGTTGAAGTTCCTAATAATTGGGAACACTTATGCGGCCTGCACTTTGCAGACCCGACCTGGAACTCTCCAGGAACTATTGACATGCTCCTTGGAGCAGATGTTTATCCGTTCATCATCAATGGCGGTGTTATACATGGCAAATTTCTTCAGCCTGCCGCCATAAATACAATTTTGGTTGGACTATTATTGGTCCCACAAAAGCTTGCAGTCTGATACTGTCCAAGCATTTTTACTTCTGTAGAAGATCCTATCGACCAGACCCTAAGGCGGTTTTGGGAGATAGAAGAGTTACATCAAGCCTTATACTTCTCCAGAAGAAGAAAAGGCAGATTTGATTTTGAAAACACGTTTTCTCGTGACCCTAGCGGTCGTTTTATTGTTGCGTTACCGTTCAACGATACTTTGCCCGTTTTGATAATTGCTTTAAAATGGCTAAAAAGACTATTTTCGTTGGAGCGCAAATTGCATGCTCAACCGGAGCTACGCGCCCAATACAACAATTTCATGCAGGACTATCTTGATGCGGGTCATATGGCATTACTCGATTCTCCGCCCGTTGGGAACAATAATTATTTTTACCCCATCACCCTGTGTTTAAAGAGGAAGGTCATACTTCTAAAATTCGTGTGGTTTTGACGCCTCTGCAAAGGCTAAAAACAACGTGTCATAATGACACTCAATTGGCTGGACCTAGTCTCCAAAATGATATTTCGTCAATCTTACTTAAATTTCGCTCTCATCGTTTCGTTTTTACTTGTGATGTTCGCCAAATGTATCGACAAATTTTGGTTACCGAAGAACATCGAAGGTTTCAATTAATTGTTTGGCGGTTCTCCGCAGAAGAACCCATTCAGACTTATCAGCTTAATACAGTGACCTATGGTATTAAGTCATCGCCTTATCTAGCATTAAAAACTCTTAAGCAATTAGCCATTGACGAAGACAAAAGGTTTCCGTTAGCCGCTGAGGCTATACGGTCAAATCTGTATATTGACGATTTCGTCGCCGGTGGAGATTCTATACAATCGGCCCGCGAAATTAAAGATCAACTTATCCGACTTTTACATTTGGCTGGTTTTGAACTTCGAAAATGGAGTTCTAATTCAGTTTCTATTTTGGAAGGCATTCCGTCAGATTTTTGCCAATATACTTCTCTCGATTTCGATTCTGACGAATCAATAAAAATATTAGGTCTTCAATGGTCACCTACAGAAAATATTTTCTCATTTCGGGTTAAACCATTAAACCCAATATGTACAAAGCGCAACATACTTTCGCAAGTTGCCAGAATATATGATCCATTAGGGTTTTTAGCCCCACTAACACTTTTTGCAAAACGCCTAATCCAGCATCTGTGGATGTTAGGTTTAAATTGGGATGACATCCCACCAGCAGACATTTCGTCTCAATGGCAGCAGTATCAAGAAGAATTGCCGTTATTATCGTCATTAAAGTTACCACGTTGTTTACCCCCTTCGGATCCTTTTACTTGTCATTTGCATGGGTTTTGCGATGCTAGCGAGGTAGGGTATGCAGCGGTAGTGTATTTCCAGTTCATAAATCAAACTACTGGAGAAATAACTGTACAATTTGTAACCGCTAAAACAAAAGTAGCTCCAATTAAGCGCATTTCAATTCCACGTTTGGAATTATGTGCCGCCGTTTTATTAACCGATTTACTTTCTTTTACCATTCGGTCTTATCAAGGCTTGATTGAAATCTCCGATGTTTCAGCGTGGCGAAGCGTGTTAGCCACATTCAAGAAATCATTGCACCTAGCCGATGGTTTTATATTAAATCTTCGCATAATCCGGCTGATCCTGCATCTCGGGGATTAATGCCAAGCGCGGTTATTTCATGTTCGCTATGGTGGGCGGGGCCTGAATGGCTTCACTACCCTAGTGACTCGTGGCCGCCTCAACCAACATTGTCAACCTCAATTGCTGAGGTAACTACGGAACAGAAGATCCTAACATTTGTCGCTCAAACAGATCCAAACGTCATTGACATTTTACTAAGTCGCTTTTCATCGTTATATAAAATCCAAGGCATCGTGGCTTACATTTATAGATTTTCTAAACCCATGGCTCAACGTCATACGGGTCCCTTAACAGACATTGAATTACACAATGCTCTCATGATTATCGTTCGGCATGTACAAAATGTTACATTTTCAAAGGAAATAGCTTCGATCAAGGCAAACCGTAAATTACCTAAAAGCTTGCGAAAACTTTCTCCATTTGTTGATCCACAAAATATCTTAAGAGTAGGTGGGCGCTTGACACATTCTTCGCTTTCCTATTTCGAAAAGTTTCCTGCGTTATTGCCTCAGCGGCACCGATTAACGGAACTTATCATTCGGTCAACTCATGAAAGATATTGCCATCCCGGTGTTAATACCACAGCGTATCTTATCCAACAGAATTTCTGGATCCTTTCTATTAAAAATTCAATCCGAAATTATTCATCATCATGTCATAGATGTTTTCGTACCAAACCGGTCCTGGTAACTCCTCCTATGGGAGACCTGCCGGCAGCACGTATTACCCAAATCAAACCGTTCAGTATTGTTGGTGTTGATTTTGCTGGCCCTCTTTTAATAAAGGCTAACCGCGTGCGAGGCTCTAAAACTCTTAAGGCCTATATTTGCATTTTTGTTTGTTTTGCCACTAAGGCAGCACATATTGAACTTGTTTCGGATTTGTCGGCAGACGCGTTTCTTGCCGCTTTGCGACGATTAATAGCACGTCGAGGACGCTGTTCTCAAATATTTAGTTATTGCGGTACTAATTTTGTAGGTGCCTATCGTCAGCTTATGAGTTATCTGCATAGTGCAGTAACCTCAGAAAAGATAAAGTGGTCGTTTAATCCACCTAGCGCCCCTCACTTCGGTGGCTTGTGGGAAAGCGGTGTTAAGTCGGTAAATGTTGTAAATGTTGTTGTTTTTATAATACGCTTAAAAATGATTGATTTGCATTCGTATGTAATGCGGTTTAAGGTATCTCGATAGTAATTATTTTTACATATACGGCTTAACTTTGTACTCATAGCTGTATTATGATTTAAAATTGGGGCTTTTAAATACACGGGAAGTGTGTTTTGCTTTTACGGTAACTTAAAACATGTTTTTTATACACAAAATATATATATATATATATATATATATATATATATATATATAGCCATGGAACCCCTTACGATTCCTTTAAGCTCCTGCGTTGGACGTCATTTTCATTGCTGTGATATCCCCACGATTGTGCGCCATTTTTATTGCTGTGATATCCCCACAATTCGATGTACCCTTTATTATTGCTGTGAAATCCCTTTAAATTTTCTATAATTTGTTCTGCCTTGGCTAGCTCAAAAACACAACATGTCGTACTTCACGATTGGTGCTCTTATTAAAATTGATCTGAAATTCCCTTTTCTATCTGATGAAATAATTTAAATGAAGCAATCCAAAATTATACAATATAATGATCGGTAATATGTACAGTTTTATATCAATTCAAAAATTAGCCCCTGAATAAATTATTCACTTTCACCAAATTTAATTTTCCTGAAAGCCAGCAAAAATATTTTTGTAATTACTCTAAAGTACTTTTCGAACGTTCAAAGATGCTTTTCCCTATTTTCAAATTCTCAAATGACCATTTTGTTGACTGTTGCAGATATATAATATTTAGCAAATTATTAAAATTGAAACAGTCTTTAACTAATAAAATTTTTAAGATCCTCTAACCTGTTTTTTCCTTCTTTGTCACTGGAATTGCCTCAGAGTGTCTGTGGTTAACACCCCTTGATTATTACGGCTCGACCTGCTTCACTTGATTTACCAGAATGATGGACTATGATTGTTTGTATTTTCCTTTTGGATTTCTGGAGTAACTTTGAGTATCTTCACGTAATTTCAGATGTACATTTAATTATGCCTTTATAGTATTTATCCAGACGGACCCCTTTTTTGATCTTTATTCCCATACGTTTACTTGCATTTTTATTCAAATACGTTTACTTGGATGTTTACTCGAAACCGTTTACTTTCCTTGGATGTTTATTCAAACTGTTTATTCGAAACCATTTACTTTTCTTGGATGTTTACTCGAACTGTTTATTCGAAACCATTTATTTTTCTTGGATGTTTACTCGAAGCCCTAAATTTGTTAAATATTTAAAATAAAATACAATTAATAGTTTATCTTACGTTTTACGCATAAAAACGACCTATTCTTCGTTGCACACATTGGCACTTTCAAATTTTTACTTTTAATAAATTATTTACTCTCACTAATTTTACTAGTACGTAATTTTCACTTTAAATCGACGTGATTCGTGCCTTTGTTGAAGATATACTAAACTTTTATTCATTCCCCATTGCATTTATAAGCCCTTCCTATCAATGCTTTAATTGGTGCGCGTCGCGTGTTTATTGATAATTTTCGCCTATCTCTGTAGTACCTTGGTAATTCTCAAATTCCCTGGTTTTAATTGTTGTGCTTTCGTTCTATTCAGCACGTCTACATTCAATATATCTTAGCATCTTCTTAGAATTTCCAAATATCGCTTTCATTTTATCACGTATTTTATATTTGTCGTTTAAAAGTCCAAAACTTATCGTATAATTAACCGTCTGGTGTTTATTGTTTGTTACAGAATGTTAAATTTTCATGTAAATATAATATTCTAGTCACGTATTCATTTTCTAATAATGACGTAAAATAGTTGATTTACTCATATAATTGGTAGAATTCTATGTTTTTCTTAACGTTAAAAATTATTTACATTTATTCTACAACCCCTATGACTTAATCTACCCTTGAACTACCCTCTTATCATAGCAATATATATATAGACACTGACCACAACATCGTAATTGTGAAGATCGTACTTAAATTTAAAAATTTGAAAAAAAGAAACGGAAAAAGGCACTTGGACTTAGAGAAACTAAAAGATAAAGATATTCAAGAAAGATTCGAAAAAAAGTCAAATAAATTGCTCAAAGACGAGAAAATATCTGATACAAAGGAAGTAGAAACCGAATGGAATAGCATTAAATCGAGCCTAGACATGGCGCCCATAGATATGCTGGGGTATACACAAAAAGAAAATAAGAAACCATGGATAACAAAAGATTTCCTGAATTTAATAGAAAAAAGGCGAAAATACAAAAATAAATCAGACGAAACAGGAAAACAAAGCTACAAAGCCATAAAATGGGAAATTATTTTGCAAATGCAGGAAAGCTGAAGAACACTGGATTGATGAAAAGTGCAAAGAGGTACAAACTAAGATGGAAGTACGAAAGACAGATGAAGCATACAAACTAATTAGAATCAACTTTAGGGATATAAAACCGTATAGCAAAAATATAAGGGACGCGGGAGGAAACGTCATTAAAGTAAATGTAGAGAAAGTGGGTAGATGGCAAGAATATATAGGGAATTTATATGTAGGCGAGGAACTAACTGCATTAGAAAAGGAATCACACATTGAAAATGATGACTTGGGATGTCCTATACTTGAGAGATGAGTTTGAATTAGCATTAAAGAGTCTGAAAAATGGTAAGGCGCCGGGTACAGATAAGGTGCAAGCAGAAACTCTAAAAGTCGCTGGACAAGCAGTAACAGAACGTCTCTTCCAACTTGTAAGCAATATGTATGAGACAGGCGAGATATCCAAAGATTTCAAACGTAACATCATAGTAACTATACCAAAAAAGAAAGGCGCTGATAGATGTGAAATTTTTCGAACAATAAGTTTGACAGCACACGTGTCAAAAATATTAACTAGAATTGTACAAAGACGAATGGAAAAACGGGCTGAAGAAATAATAGGAGAAGACCAATTTGGGTTTAGGCGAAACAGGAAAACACGGGAGGCTATTTTAGCTCTGAGAGTGATAATGGAGAAAACAATAGAAAAAGAGGAAGCGTGTATATAGGGTTTGTAGATCTGGAAAAAGCATTCGACAATGTAAAAGGGAAAAAATGTTCAAAATATTCAAAAAGATTGGAATGAGTTATAGGGATAGACGAATAGTACATAGCTTATACAAAGAGCAAACAGCAATAATAGAATTAGAGTAGAAACGTAGAGAAGTAAACATTAGGAAAGGGGTGAGACAGGGATGTGCCCTATCCCCATTAATTTTTAACTTGTACATTGAAGAGGCAATGAATACTGTCAAATGCAGGAAGACATTTGGAATTACTATGCAGGGCCAAAAAATTGATATGCTTAGATTTGCAGATGATATAGCGGTATTAGTATCTAGCAAGGACGAGTTAGAAGCTGCTCTTAATGAAATGGAAACGGTTCTAACAGAGAGATACAGTATGAAAATTAACAAAACTAAAACTAAAGTACTAGTATGCAAAGGAGGGAAAAATAAATCAAAAACAAGAATACAAAAAAGTAACAGGAACTTACAAGAGATTAAGGATTTCTGCTACCTAGTAAGCCAAATAATGCAAGATGGGAAAAGCACAAAAGATATAAAACAAAGATTAGCACAAGGCCGTGCTACATTTAACAAAATAAAGCAACTACTGTGTTCAAAGACAACAAACATAGAAACAAGGAAAAGATTGCTTAAAACATGTGTGGAGCACAGCATTGTACGGCTTTGAAGCCTGGTCTGTAGGAGAAGCGGGCAAGAAAAAGGTAGAAGCCTTTGAAAAGTGGTGCTACAGACGTATGATGAAGATATCATGGACAGACAAAGTTAAGAACGAAGAGGTACTAAAAATGGTAGGGGAAGAAAGAAATATATGGAAAACGGCAAAAAATAGGAGAGATAGCACGATAGGCCACATGCTACGGCATGAGGGAATAGTGCGGAATATATTAGAAGCAGAGATAGGAAAAAAGAGAAGAAGAGGTAGACCTAGGTTAAACTACTGCACACAGATAGTGAAGGATGCAGGCTGTAGGAGTTGCAGGGAGATGCGTATGCTAGCTCAGAATAGAAATCAATGGAGGTATGCATCCAATCAGTCCCAAGATGGATAAATTAATGACGAAGTAAGTAACTGTACTTAAACGTGATGATTATTATAAGCAACTACAAGAATTGGTTGGGCAATATTTTCGAATAATGTTAATTATTTCGGCAAACGTCTAAGCGTTGGGGGATCTTGGCTGCCAAAGGCTGCTTAACCCCCGTCACTGAAGCTCGGTGAAATAGGGCATAAAAATTAGAAAACATTAAAAGGGGAATCGAGCTGTATACATGCTGTGTGAGAATTTCAGGGAACTGTGTAGGCTAGTTGAGAATATAAATAAGTGCAGGTATGTGTCCAACCAGTTTTGAGACAGAAAACCTAATGTCGAAAAAATAAGCGCAGATAAATCTGATGATTATTATAAACAACTACAGGTGCTGGTTGTGAAATATCTGCAACTAATGTTAACTGTGCGAAATGACATATTGGAAAAAATATTAAATCGGTAAATGTTTAGGTGCTGGGGGAACTTGGCAGCCACAGGCTGCTTACCCCCCTTCACAACCACTGAATGTCGGAGAAAAGGGGTTTATAATTGTAAAACAATAGAAGGGGACCGAACCGCATATAACAAGAAAGAACAGCGCCTATGATGAAAGACAACAAACATAGAACAAGAAGAAAATTGTTGAAAGCATATGTGTGGAGCACAGCACAGTATGCTTATGAAATACGGGCAGTCTGAAAAGCAGGCAGAAAAACGGTAGCAGCCTTTTGAAATGCTGTGCTTCAGATATATGAGGATGATAGCATGGACAGACAAAGTTAATAACAAATAGGCTATATAAATAGTAGGGGAACAAGAATATCTTGGGAAAAAATTGAAGAAATAAAAGGGCAGAATACGTTCTAAGGCATTTTTGGGGAATAGTATGGGATATATTACAAGCAGAAATAGAAAAAACTAGGTAGATGTAGACCTGAATCGGATTAGTGATACAAGCAAACTGTGCAAATTTTAGAGAAATGTGTAGGTTAGTTCAGAATAGGAAGCAATGAGGGTACACGTCTAACCAGTCCCAGGACCGAAGACCTAATTATGATGATGAGGAAATAAGAGGGTCATTCAATGTCACAATCATACCCGTACGTAGATTGAGGGTGAGGTACACTACAAGTACCCCTGTGAACTAGATTAGTGACTTGGAATTAATGATCTGAAACTTATATTTGTAAAATAAAAATAAAAAAAATTTGTTTTCATTGGTGATTTTTACCAAAAAGAATATTTTCATACCTTGACAAATATTATTTTTACTAAAAATCAGTGGGATTTTGTGTTAGATACGACATTTGGGAGTGTATACATACATGCATGAGTCACCAGGGATATTCAATCATGGAAAAGGTTTGGGCAACATGTGAGTACGATGGAGCGATCTTGAATATAGGTAGCAGCATGGACTGGAATTTCGGAAACACTCTTAGAAATTTTGTTGAGCCAGTCCTTCAGCTGAATGTACCTAGGGCTGTATATATTTTGTTAAGGAATTCTGGCATGCAAACAGTGGTTTTGTATTTATTTGGATGTTTTGTATTTAATTGGGGTGTTATTGTAGTTAATCGATGTTTCAGTAGTAGTTATAGATAAAGGAATTTCTATTTGAAGTTGAATTTAGAAGTAGTTGTTCATTTAGTTAAAGGACAGTTACAATCTAACAAACGTCTTCTTAAAAAATCTAGAACTGTTACTTGATAATCTTCCAAAGAAGAGTAAAATACTCTTAGCCGGAGGTTTCAATATATATTACTCCAGAGTCTCTGCAACAAAAACTTGTTTAGAAAATTTAGTACTATCTTTTGATTTGCAAATGCATGTAAAAGATTTCACTCGGTACAAAAATGGCGGCGGATCTCTTATTGATTATATATGTACCAATCTTGGCAATGATACAGTTACTTCACGGGCTATTGAGGGGCTAACAGATCACCAGGCGGTAGTGGCTGACTTACTTCTATCAGTAAGGAAAAATTATAGTAAATCTAGAACAAAAGTTGGCAGATTATTTTGAAAGCAAAACTTTAAGAGATTTAATGAAGCATGCTGCAATGCCGACTAGAAAAGATGTTTGGTACAAGAAACATTTAATGATAAATTTAATTTCTTTAGTTGTATGTTAAATATGTTAATCGTAAGGTCATTTCCAATGAACTCAATTATAACAAAAACCACCAGGCCGTGGGTTACTATAGGAATAAAAACTTCTTCAAAAAATTTACGCTTCTTTGGTCAAATGAAAAATATATTCACAATAAAACCTTTCTCCAATACTACCTTAAATATAGAATGATCTATAGAACTACCGTTAAGCTAGCTAAGTCAATATATTATAACAATCGTCTAAACAATGCAAATAATAAATCAAAAGAAACTTGGACTATTTTAAATGAGCTACGAGGCACGAACGTGAAACGAAATGATAAAGATAAAGTTGAATCAAATCCTAACTATTTAAATTCCTATTTCTGTTCAGTTGCTACCAAGCTCACCTCATCAAATAATGATAAATTAGACCCCAAAATTTTTTGGACATATATATAGCAAACATACTCGCACCTAAATTTTTTCTTTTACCTGCTGACACCTCTTGAACTAATATCTGCCATAAGCTTAATAAAAAACAAAAACTCAGTAGGCATTGATAACATATCTTTAAAAATTATTGATAATCTTTCAAGTAATGCAAAGGAAATCTTTCTAGACATAATTAATGAATCCTTTAACGTAGGGCAATTCCCATCAGCCCTCAGAACAGCAATAATTATTCCATTACATAAATGTGGAAATCCTTTAGATGCCTCTAACTATAGGCCCATAGCAATATTATCAACATTATCTAAAATAATAAAAAAAACTGGTGAAAATACGACTCTTGAGTTATTTAAATAAGTTTAATATACTATTGCCTTTTCAATTTGGATTTCGGAATAAACTAAACACAAATGATGCTATGCTCAATTTATTAGATAACATTTATTTCAATATTAATGATAATAAAATAGTCTCAGTAATGTTTTGTGACATTTCAAAAGCTTTTGACTGTGTTAGTCATAAACTCTTACTACAAAAATTAGAATTATATGGAATTCGTGGGGTAACATTAAACTGGTTTAAAACTTACCTAGAAGGCAGAATACAAATAGTCAAAAGCTCTAATAAACCATCTTTGCCCATTCCTGTATCATGCGGAGTACCGCAAGGATCTGTTTTAGGGCCTGTTCTATTTTTACTTTATATTAATGACATTTTTCAGCTCAATATTTCAGGAGCTTGTACATTATTTGCTAATGACACATGTATATTATGGTCTGATTCAAATGCAACTGTTCTCGCAAACACAATACAACACGATATTGCAAGAATAATGGAGTGGTACAACAGTAATGATCTAAGCTTAAATCTATAAAACTAAAATCATAACCTTCAATGGAACACTACAACCAATTGCCATTGGACAGTCGATTCTTTTGACAACTACTGAAACAAAATTTTTGGGTCTATATATTGAAAGCACTTTGAAATGGCATACGCACATAGATATACTTGCTAAAAAACTTTCAAAACACTGTTTTGCAATTCGTACAATAGCATTTGAACTTGGTAGCGAAATAGCACGCCGGGCCTACTTTGTTTTAATTGAATCTTATTTATGATATGGCATTGTTTATTGGTGAGGGGCTACATCACAAGAGAAATTAAAATCCATATTTATTTTACAAAAGAGATCCATTCGTTACATTTATAAAGCCGCCAATCGAGCCTTCTGTAAACCTTTTTTTATAAACAACAGTATTCCCACCTTAACCTGCATTTACATATTCGAAACTGCAAAACTGCTTCAAAAACACAAGTCATCGCAGGAAACTATAGTTAGATTGGATACAATTACTAGCGCTAGCAAAGCAGATCTACGCCTACCCATTCCAAAATCACATTTAATTAAATCATCATGGTTTTATATGGGGAAAAAATATTCATTGCTCTACCAATATGCATTAAATCTGTACAGGATAACAACGCATTTTGTAGCTTATTAAAACCTTCCTTTTAAAAAAGGCCTATTACACCTTTATGATTACTTTGCAGACAGAAGCAACTAATTTAACTCGATTTATCCATAACTTCTCCTATTGTAAGATTAGAAATTTTATAATATAACTGGATTTAGTGTATACACTACCTTTTATTTGTATGTATTTATTGGTATACTCCATCTTCTAGTTTTCTTCGTCTAACCAATGCATCTTTCGAGATAACCCTATCTTGTTTAGTATCAATTAATATTAGATTTTTCTCAGCTACCTGAATCTCTATGAATTTCTTAGATTGCATCATCCTCCAGAGAGCTACCCCAATTTTAAGATTTTTTGCCGATAACGATTTTCTGACCGTCCTTATAAATTTTTAATCATGTGACGCATCTTGTTAGTCTAGAATTTTACGCAGAATTTGAATCTGCAAACAGATTTAAAATCGGACCATCCCTTACCAAATTACACTTTAAAGCTCTCAAACCTCTTTAAATTGTTTTGCTTATCTATAACATATGCTTTAAACAACCATTTCCCTAGAAATTTAAAACCGCAAGGATTTTAGAAACGAGTTCTTTATAAGCCATAAGTGTATAATATTTAAAACCATTTTTTCAAACAGTAATGTGCTGTTTTCAGAATATCGCAAAAACCCATGACTTTTAAAATTTTTCTGGTTTTAACATAATTACATGCTCAATGCTAAATATGTACTTTGGAAAATACATTCATTTTTCAAACTAATTTCTTTTTCAATTATGTGACGTATAGTGAAAGTAGCCTTTATTTTTTATTAATTAGCGGCTATATGATTTGAAAAATACAATAGATATGCTCAATGCCACCCATTAAACCGTATATAACGCAGTCTGATTAGTAGAATTCTATTAGTTTCGCACGCTTTTGTGTTAAAGTACATCGAAATTTTAAACAATCGTTTCGTATAGTGACTTTTTGTGAAGATTTAAGGTAAGTTTACATTTTTTTTATTAAAATAGAACAGAATTTATTTGCAAACACCAATTATTGTTTCTGGTTGTATTTTAAAACATCTAAGACTCGTATAGATTCACATTAACCGGTATTAATTTTTCAAAGTTGGAGGGGCGTAACTTCCTCCACGTAATTAATTAAATAAGCGGGTGGATTAAACAATTTAGTGTAAAGAAATTATCAGGATACAATATTGCGGGACTAAATTGGAAAGCGATAAGGCGGTTGTAATCTGGCTGTCTTGTACAAGTTACAGTATAAATGTTTAATGTTAATTAAGTGCACAAATTTATATAAACAAAGTCAAAAACTCACCAGAACTTCTTGGCATTCGGTGCTATAGGTGATTTCAGCACGCACAATCCACGGTTAACACACAGTTGCGGTTTATGTTATATTTATAAGCGGTAAAACAAAAGTTTAGGCACTTCTTGAGTACTCTGCGGTCACACACGATCCACCTTTTGTATATTAATGCACTCTTGCGGATCAGGTGTTCGTTCCAAGATAAAATGTGGTTTTATCTATCGCGCACTATCAGTGTTTACTTCGAATACACAACGATACTTTTGGCGCGAACTAAGGCACTTATAAATCAACTATAAGTCGCCGAACCATACTCCCCGCCTTGAAAGTAGGAAACTTTCAAAGGAATGGAAAAGGAATGTGTACTAGGCCGCCAATATAATAAGAGGGAGAAGTATTAGTAATGTTTAAATGGTCCGATAGGTAACAGAGTCGAGTGGAAGCGCGCAAGGGGTGCGTGTCGGTTGCTTAGAACTTATAGTTAATTTGTGAACTTTGCGTTGAAAATTATAAAGTGACCCGTAGGAGTGTGGCAAAGGATGCTAATGTTTGATGATCAGTTGGATTGTATTTACAGATAAGTTATAGCGTAGAATTTGTTCTTTGTTGTTTCTTTAACCGCAGTGTAATTACGGTATATGCTGCGAATTGCTATTTAGCTGTGTTTGTTTTCTATGTAATAATATTGGTTACAAGTCATTAAACTACGTAAATCCATCTACGAGTTATTATTAAATATTCACAGGTTGTAACAGGTAAAACTGAAAAGGATCACGACAATACAGCATGCGAGGGGTGCCGTTAGTCCGGGCAGACATCAAGGCCACCCACTCGTGTCCACGCCTCCTGGAAGGGAGCTTTCTGTAGGAGCATAGTGCATTTTTGGCGCCAACGGGAGCGTTTTGTTGTTACACAAATACCTGGAACTGTAACGATTCGAGTTGTTTACGTAGAATTTGAAAAGGTTCAGATAACATTGAAGGACATTTATGGAAACGAACATTACTTTTTAATTTCTAATAAGGGTTAACGGTTATTCAACAACCAGATCCATGTTAATTGTATTTACGGACAATAGTCGATGTTTGGATATTGAGGTATAACATTCCAAGTTGTATTAAGTGTGAGCGGACAATTCAGAGAAATTTATTGAGTTTATTGTGTTAGTTTCGAACAAAAATAAATAGAGTAATTTAGAGCTTAAGAATTAATGATCACCGCAAGGTGAAATATGTTTTTAATTGTTGTTGAAATTCAATGTCACATAAGTATAATACGCGTAGTAAAGATCGAAGTTATTTAGAAAAAGCGGATAAAATGGGCGAGCCTGATATCGCAGAGGCGTTGAAACAACTAGTTGCAGCCGTTAATAGTATGAATTGTAACAATGCCATCCTAAAAGAATCAATTGAACAAATGAACGTAAATATTGCTGCAAATATTAGCAAATTAAGTTTTGATGTAAATCGTGTTTCTGAATCGGTTAAAGAACAGGTAGAAGCTAGCGATGTTGAATACGTTAAAGATGAAGGTGTTGTGCCTGTACACCAACCAGAGACCAGGGGCGTCACGTCGGGGGCTTTTGGGTATCATAATTATATGAGTTTATATAAGGATCTGGGGGGTACGAATTTGTGCTTTGTGCCGGAGGGATCTGTGCATCCGGTATCTTTCATTAAAAAACAGGAAACAATATTTTTAGAAGCTGGAGTTCCTGAAAGTAGAAAAGTTCCTTTGACCGTTAGTAATTTACGCAATTCAGCTCAAGATTGGGGTGTATTGAAGGAAGAAAAAGTAAGGAATTTCCAAGAATTTAAAGAGCTATTTTTAAGTCGGTATTGGGGGGTTGACGAAGAGAGGAAACTTTTTCAAAAAATTAAATTTGGGTGTTACGAAAGGGGGTCAAGGGCTGATTATTTTTTAAAGTTGGTGAGAGAAGCAAATTTCTTAACTACTCCTCTTGAGGAAGGTGCGCTTATTTCTTTATTAAAAAATCATTTTCCGAGTGAAATTCAACGAGGTATTGTAAATTGCATGCCTAGAACTTTTGAGGAAGTAGAAGCTTACTTAAGGGAAATTGATGAAACTTATAATCGGAACCCCAATAATAATAATAATAACAATTCCTACACGAATTGGCGTGGTAGAGGTACGAGTAATGAACAAAATGGGAGCGCTCGTTACAATTTTAGATCAAATTCTGGAGGCGGTAATAGTGCCCGCTCTGAAAATAGGGAAAATAATACTAATAGTAATTACAATAATAATGATAGGGATGAAGGGCGTCGGGAATCTCAAACTGTTAGTAGTCCAGGGGAAAGTCGACCACCGGCTGTGGCCACTTTATTTAATAAAAATGGGGATGAGCTTCTGTTGGAAGCACAAAATAATAATAAGTCGGTCGCTTTGGCACCGACCATTGAAGCGACAGTTGAGACTGTTGTGGTAAAAATATTAGTAGATTCGGGTAGTCAGGTTACCTGCATTTCAAAAGATTTTTTATTAAAGATAATGCAAATTAATAGCGATATTTTACGTTTGCCGTTTACATCAACTATTTTGGTGAGTGCGACGGGCAAGAATTCTATTGTTAAGGATCAATTTTATTTGAATTTTAAATTCAATGATTTCGAATTGGCTTACCCTTGTCTGGTAGTTCCGAATTTAATTCGTGATGTCATCTTCGGATGCGATTTTTTTGCTGATCATCAAATTAAAATCGATTTTTCAAAAAATCGTTTATCGGGTATTTTTGAAGGAAGAGCGATAAGCATAGGGTTTAGTATGGGACCGAAACCTGATGGTCGGTTGACTGTTTGTCCAGTGTCGGAAGAGAAAGATGAAGAAATTCAATTAAAAAAGGAGATAGTGCCGTGTAAGGTGTCTGAGATTAAAGAGGTCGTGGATCGCGCAGAAAACTTTTCTCAAGAAGAAAAAAATAAATTGTACGAGTTGCTGTTGTCAAAAGGAGTTCAATGGCGTTGGGGTTCAGCTCAACAAGAAGCGTTTGAGAAAATTAAGTCGAGGTTTTTAACGATTTCTATGTTGAAGCATCCGTGTTTTGACCGTGCGTTTTTTATCCAAACAGATGCATCTGATGTGGGTTTAGGTGGTTGTTTATTTCAAATAAATGAGCAAACTTCAGAAAGAGATATTGTGGCATTCACCAGTCGGACCCTGCGTGGCCCTGAAATTGGTTATTGTGTTACAGAAAAAGAGGCATTAGCCGTACTACATTGTTTGCAGCAGTGGCGGGTATTTGTGCTAGGTCGAGAATTAACTGTGATCACCGATCATAAATCTCTATCGTTTTAATGTCCTGCAGACTATTAAATTCGCGTTTGACTAGATGGGTGTTGTATTTTCAAGAATACGCTTTTAATGTTAAATATTGTGCTGGGAAGGAGAATGTTCTGGCGGATGCTCTATCGCGTTATCCAATCAAGGGAAAGGAGAAACTTGAAAATTTGAGAGTGTGCCGACAGAAATTTGTGCAGTAAAGAAGTCGGAACTATGTAAAGGGGTCCAGTTAGGTATGAAAATATTGTTGAGGAGCAAGGAAAGACGAATTCTGTTGTAAAATAATGTCTAGATTATTGAAGGAGGAAGTTCCGAAAAGGTGCGCGGATTGGTTTGTTGTGTATCAGGAGTTTTATTTAGGCGAGGCTACGAAGGTTCGCCAGAGTTTAAAGTATGTGTACCTGCTTCCCAAATAAGTATATTGGTTTGGCAAGAACATGTAGATAATGGGCATTTTGGGGCGGAAAAGTGTTTCCAGATGCTGCGTCGTGATTATTATTTTCCGAGGATGAAACATTTCATTCGAAAAATTATTTCAAGCTGCGATTTGTGCCAGAAGGCGAAGAGTTCGATTAATAAATTAAAATCTAAGGCTGAAAAACGTAAATTACGTCATCAAAGGATCCATAAAAATTGTATTGATTTTAAGATTGGTGATAAAGTACTGGTTCGTACTCATCCCCAGTCTTCTGCGGAAGACAAGGAGATTAAGAAATTCTTTTTGCTTTATTCCGGGCCTGCTACGATTGTGGCTAGGCGCGGGCCAAATTCTTATGAAGTACGGGACGACACTAGGGGTCTCTTGTTGAGTATACAGAATGTTAGGAATTTAAAACCGTATGTTGTACCGTATCAAAATTTAACACAGTAATTATTAAGTATAAGTTCAATTTAATTACAAAAATATGTTTAGCAATTAAGTTTAACTTATAGGGGGGTGATGTACTAGGCCGCCCCTATAATAAGAGGGAGAAGTATTAGTAATGTTTAAATGGTCCGATAGGTAACAGAGTCGAGTGGAAGCGCGCAAGGGGTGCGTGTCGGTTGCTTAGAACTTATAGTTAATTTGTGAACTTTGCGTTGAAAATTATAAAGTGACCCGTAGGAGTGTGGCAAAGGATGCTAATGTTTGATGATCAGTTGGATTGTATTTACAGATAAGTTATAGCGTAGAATTTGTTCTTTGTTGTTTCTTTAACCGCAGTGTAATTACGGTATATGCTGCGAATTGCTATTTAGCTGTGTTTGTTTTCTATGTAATAATATTGGTTACAAGTCATTAAACTACGTAAATCCATCTACGAGTTATTATTAAATATTCACAGGTTGTAACAGGTAAAACTGAAAAGGATCACGACAATACAGCATGCGAGGGGTGCCGCTAGTCCGGGCAGACATCAAGGCCACCCACTCGTGTCCACGCCTCCTGGAAGGGAGCTTTCTGTAGGAGCATAGTGCAAATGGAACCCCGCCTTGAAAGTAGGAAACCTTCAAAGGAATGGAACCAAAAAAAAATAAACTAATAAAAAAAAATAAAAGAAACTTAGTGCTTGCTCAATACACAAGTAGTACAAGCATAATGCTATTAAACTAAACCTTTATAAGCGGATGAATAAATGCGGTTGAAGAAATGCGGGTAAGTATAATAGTATTTAATTATTGGCTGGGCAACGGGCAAAGTTTCACAATTGCTCGTTTAAAGGAACTGTTTTTTGTTTTGACAGTGGCAACTCTAACAACGCCATCTCGGCCGGGATGAACTTCCTGGATCATACCTAAGGGCCATCGCAGAGGAGGAGTATCGTCTCGATTAATAAGAACTATCGTCCCTACCTTGATGGGATTACTAGAAGTACACCACTTTTGACGACTTTATAGCGTATGCAAGTAGCCTGTCTTCCATTTTTTCCAATAAGATCTTACTAATATATCTAATAATTTTTTGCGATTGACCAAGTTAATATTTTCACTTGGTAAATCAAAGGTGGGTAAACATTGTAAGGGCGTAGACATTAAAAAATGAGCAGGTGTGAGAACCTCAGGGTGAGGGTCTGATGATAATAAACAAAGAGGTCTGGAATTTAACAGACATTCTATTTGAGTAAGGACAGTCAGTAACTCTTCATATGATAATAGTTGACTTCCAATTACTCGAAATAGATGCGTCTTGCAACTCTTTATATTTGACTCCCACATACCTCCAAAATGAGGGGCTCGTGGAGGAATCATTTTCCACACAATACGGTGAATTGCAAGTTCATTTTTTAAAGCGGTTTGATAATTTGTGGATACCAAAAACGTATATAATTCCTCTAATTGTGTCTTGGCACCAATAAAATTTGTCCCGTTGTCCGAGTATAAACAAGCAACAGGACCGCGGCGTGATATAAATCTTTTCAGGGCGGCCAGAAAACAATCAGAAGACAAGTCGGAGACTAATTCTATGTGTATCCCCTTAGTGGTCAGACACACAAAAAGACAAATGTAGGCCTTCTGTGATCGAAAACCTCGCCGTCGCGTTAGCGTAATTTTAATTGGACCTGCCTAATCGACGCCAGTATGTACAAATGCCTTTGTTTCTTGTACTCGACATAAAGGCAGATCAGCCATTTTTGGTACGGGATGAACAGGCGATAAACGAAAACAGGAGTTACATTGGTATACTCGTTTTCTAACAATACTTCTAGCGGAAAGTATCCAAAAACGTTGTCGTAAAATGGACATCAACAAATTTGGACCCGTATGACAATTTACTTTATGATAATAATCGATAATGAGATTAACGATATGATCATTTTTTGGCAATAAACCGGGATGCTTAGTTTCAAAAGGGAGATCGGAATTAGATAATCGTCCTTGTATCCGTAAAATTTTTTCTTCGTCCAAAAACGGGCAAAGAGTCTTAAACTTTTTGGAGCATAATTTAGAGTTACTTAGCTTGCTAATTTCATCACAAAAATGCTCAAGTTGAATTGACTGAATAACATATTTTTCAGCAATAATTAGGTCTGATGCTTTCATTTCGTTACAAAGTGGGAGTTTTTTAATAAAGCGGAGTACATACACTACTACCCTAAGTAGTTTGACCCATGAGGAACAGCGTTGAGCCAAAATATATAATACTGGTTGTTCACATTGAACAAAGGCGATCAAAGTATTTGATTTACGTTCAGGCAAATTATCAGTGTTATTAGAACTAAATGGCTTAATTGGCCATTCGGATATAGGAAAATGCAACCACTGTGGGCCATGCCACCATAGTTTTATTAACTATTAATTGAGAGGGCAACATGCCTCGCGACAAACTGTCGCTAGGATTTTGTTTTCCAGAAATATGATAAATATGACGAGGATGTAAATTTTCATGACATTGTGCTATGCGGTTACTTACAAATATTGACCATTTATGCGGTGAAGAATGGATCCACGATAATGCTATAGTGGAGTCCGAAAATGCGTAGATATCTGTAATAGGTATTTGATCAATATAAGTATCATAAACTCTTTTAATAAGATTAGACATTAAAACAATTGCGCACAATTCTAGCCGGCATAAAGTAATTATTTTAACCGGTGATACCTTTGATTTTGAACAAAGCAATCGAACTTTAATATTTCCGAGAGAATCTGTAGTATGCATGTAAATAACACAACCATAGGCGTTTAAACTAGCGTCAGAGAATGCTACGAGATTCACAACAGAATTTTTTAGAACACCAACATGGCGTGGAATACTTAATTGTGAAAGTAAATGAACTTCCTGGCGTAATAAATTAAAGCGTTGGACAATCACGTCTGGAGGGATATCATCCCAATCAATTTTAATGTTCCACAATTCTTTAATAAGCAATTTCGCATATAAAATTGTAGGCGAAATTAAACCAAGTACATCAAATAAGCGGGCGATAAAAGACAAAATTGTACGTTTCGTACATTTGCCCTCAGTATCAGAAATGGTGATCTTAAATAAATCGAGTGACGGCAACCATGAAAGTCCCAGAATTTTTAAGTTACCATCGTCAGAAAAACTTACGGAGGCGCGGTGGGAGTCTGGAAGGCTAGCCAATAACTCGGGTGAATTTGAAACCCATTTAATTAAATCAAAACCTCCGGACTTAAATAAAGTAATAAGCTCCTGAGCCAGTTTAATAGCGGTTTCATAATCAAGTGCAGAGCAAACCAGATCGTCCATGTACAGTTTAGACGTAGCTATTTCTGCTGCATTTGGGAAACGTTTAGCTTCAGCAGAAGCTAATTGGTGAATGGTGCCCTTAGCTATGTATGGGCTAGATTTTAACCCGAAAGGGAGACGATTAAATTGAAAAGTTCGTATTTTTTCTTCGCTTGTGAAACGGAATAAAAATTTTAAATATTTGCGGTGAAAATTTGGTACAATTATCTGCAAATACATCTGACCTATGTCCGCTGTTAAAGCTATTGGGAATAAGTGAAAATTCAACAGAAGCAAAAACAAATCCGCCTGCAAATTAGGCCCACTATAAAAGATGTCATTTAACGAATAGCCAGTATGAGTTTGACTACTGGCGTCAAGAACTACACGTACTTTTGTGGTAGACTTGTCCGGGCGCATAACAGGATGATGTGGTATATAATAACCATCGTGTGTATCATTAGAAGTTTGTACTTCTGATACATAGCCCTTAGTTAGATATTCACTAATTATCTGATTATAATTTTCAAACAAGACTGGTTCTTGTTTGAGCTTACGTTCTAAGGATAAAAGCGATGATATCGACAGTATAGGAACTGCCTAAAGCGGAGGGATCTTTACAAAATGGAAGGGCAACAGAGTAGCGGCCCGTCGGGTCTCTTTCGACCGATGAAGTGTATAGATTTTCACATAGCGTTTCCTCGGGACTAAGGAAACGTTTAACGTAAACTTCCTCTAATTCCCAAAATTTATGCAAAGAAGCTTCAATATTATTTAAAGTTAATGCGGTAAAGAAGCGTAAGAATGGTCGGCATTGACACTGCGAGAGGAATATCTCCATGAAAACATAACCAAATACGGTTTGTACAGCGGGCGGTGTAGGGGACCACAATCAATGCGGTTACCTAAGTAGATATATAGAAATAATTGTGCCCCAATTACTAGTTCTATGCCTCCAGGAATATTCCATGAAAGGTCTGCGAGCGGAACATTGTTAAGAAATTGCATATTACAGTTACCAATAAAATATGCTGGCAATTTATCTGTAATAGTATCAACTACTAGTACTTGTATATAATATTTGTGATTATACACACATGATTCAATATTAAGATAAGCGTAGCCTCGTATTGGTCTTTGAGTTGAACCAATACCTTTTATGAATGAATTGTTAAGGGGTTCTATAGACAAGTTGAGTAATTTACAACCCTCTACAGTTATTAAATTGTTTTGTGAACCGTTATCCAGCAAACAACGAATAATTTTGCGTTTGCCGTCAGAACCAGTTGCATAGATTTGTTGCGGTGGCTAATAATATTATAGGATTAGACCTTGATTCAGAATTAAATGCTACGGTAATAGCAGGTTCTACCTGAGAACTTGTACCGGGTGAGATAGCGGAATTTGAAATATTATTATTATTCTTGGCAAGAGAACTTACGGGCGTTCCTTGTGATAAATCACGAGTATTAGAATGGACATTTTTGTCCGATTTCTTCTTAAAACAAAGTAAACTATGATGCCTATTTTGACAATAATTACAAAAATGCCTTGAATTACACGAAGAAAGGGTGTGAGTTACGCTTAAACAATTAACGCATCCATTTTTTTATTTAATAATTTCAAATCTGTCTTGCGGTGAATTCATATTTTTAAACTGCGGACATTGGTATATTTTAAAATGATTATCTTTTTTACACAATATGCACAAAGGCGAACTGGAAACAAATGCTTTAGTCTTAAATGCGGGCGGTTGCGGTTTATGATTATAGTTATAAAACTTTGTATTATCATTTGAACGTTTTAAAATTTTAACTTGATCTTGAATAAAACTTATCAGCGTTTTATAAGAGGGAATTTCCGTATTTCGAACGGACAATTCAAACGCTTGTGCGGTTTCTGCATCTAGTTTCTTTAAACCCCAATGCAAAAATATAAAATCTTGCAGGTCTGTAATTCCCACCTGTAACAGCGCTGCAATAGACGCAGAATATTTTTCAATAAATATATTTAAATTGTTAGCGGATCGTGGACAATTTTTTAATTCAAAAATATTATTTAAATAGTGTGCACCTAGCGTACGTTTATCCTAGTACTTTTTTACCAAGCTATCCCACAATATACTGTAAGTTTCAGCACAGGGAACTATACCTGCAGTTATCTGCAGGGCGGAATCTTTTAATTTACCCATAAGGTATTGTACCCTCTGACCATCAGTAAGTTGAGGGTTTAGGTGAATATTAGTCTTAAAAGACTGGTAAAATACATCCCATTTTAAGATTTCACCGTTAAAATACGGGATTTCTATAGGCGGTAAGAGAATCGAAATTTTAGGGGTAGCACTAGTAGCCCCTTGATGCGGTGGTTTAAATTGAATTATATTATTACGCGCGCGTTTAATTCTACTATACATTTCCTCAAATGCATTTAAACTTTGATAATCAGGTTGAAATTCCGGTTTCAATAATAATTGGTATTCATTTATCTTATCCACAATAGATTCAAACCTTGACCTTAATTCATCTATCGTTTCGCTATCTGCCATAAAATTTTCATTTGCTCGTGACTCAAATGAAGAAATATTTTTTGAACAATCATATAATGCTGTAAGCCGCTGAAATACACTCTCCTTCTTCTTGTGTAACAATTTTATCTTATCTTCCATTGTAATAATATAGGGAAAGAGAGTTCAAAATTTAACTGCAAGCACTAGTAAACTAATTTTTCTTTTTTGCTGGGATATGCGAGCTCTAAGGACCAATTTAATGGAGGGGCGTAACTTCCTCCACGTAATTAATTAAATAAGCGGGTGGATTAAACAATTTAGTGTAAAGAAATTATCAGGATACAATATTGCGGGACTAAATTGGAAAGCGATAAGGCGGTTGTAATCTGGCTGTCTTGTACAAGTTACAGTATAAATGTTTAATGTTAATTAAGTGCACAAATTTATATAAACAAAGTCAAAAACTCACCAGAACTTCTTGGCATTCGGTGCTATAGGTGATTTCAGCACGCACAATCCACGGTTAACACACAGTTGCGGTTTATGTTATATTTATAAGCGGTAAAACAAAAGTTTAGGCACTTCTTGAGTACTCTGCGGTCACACACGATCCACCTTTTGTATATTAATGCACTCTTGCGGATCAGGTGTTCGTTCCAAGATAAAATGTGGTTTTATCTATCGCGCACTATCAGTGTTTATTTCGAATACACAACGATACTTTTGGCGCGAACTAAGGCACTTATAAATCAACTATAAGTCGCCGAACCAAAAGTAATGCGCTGTTTTACATATATATATTTTTCTTTCAAATTTTAAAGATAGTCTTTTAGCTAAGATAAATAAAAAAAAACAATTCCTTACAAAATATTTTATTAAAAATTAAGAAGCCTGGGGGAGAGTTAAGTCTAAGGACGCAAAGTTTGGGGAAAAAGCTGCAGCTTGGTTTGTGACAAACGCTATGAAAGCGAAGAGAAAAATGGGTATGGGCTTAAAGAAGAAAATAAGTTTCAAAGGTGGATTCTTGAAGAAAATACGATCCGCAATAGACCAAGTTGGCTCCGACAACTTAAAAAAGCTACTAGACGTTGGTATTCTAATTGGCAAAAAAATCATAAAAGGAGCCGGTGGAAGAAACAAAATTAAAGTCCCACGTATCATACCCGTTCCGCAAAAAGGAGGTTTTCTACCATTGATTCCAATATTCGCAGGACTAGGTGCTTTAGCAGCCCTAACAGGTGGTGCTGTGGGGATAGCTAAAGCAGTAAATGATGTCAAGACAGCCAACGAACAGCTTAAGGAGAGCGAACGACACAACAGATCTATGGAAGCCATTACCGTTGGGAAAAAAGAAAATGGAATGTTTCTAAAACCATATAAAAAAGGCACAGCATTATTCTTGAAACCGTACAAACAGGGGCGTAGTGTTTGTAAAAAGGTATCAAAAAATTAAGCAAGTTACCTCGAAGAGCTCTCACCGACGTAGATATAAGGAAACACGCATCTAACATTCCTCATTTTCGCAACGTCTTTTCTAGAGATCAGTTACAGAAGATTAGACCGCATGTCAACGAGTCGGGTGTGATTAATTTGGATACCACCAAAGGATCAGGTACACATTGGGTGGGGTACCGAAAACGTGGAAATAGTGTATTTTACTACGATTCGTTTGGAGACTTGAGACCACCGGAAGAAGTGAAGAGATATTTTCGAGGTTGTAAAATTTACTACAACAGTGTACCGGAGCAGACTTACAACACTTACAATTGTGGACATTTAGTGTTAAAGTTTCTTAGTGACAATGGCTAAAACAGTGAGCGTGTTCGGGTATGGTAATATCATATCGACAGGATCCATTTACCCACCAATTAAATTGAAACAGGACGGTGAATATGCTTTGGCTCTAGTGGGACTGTATAGTTGTAACACTGTGCAAAACATACATCCAGGAAACAACATATTATACTTTAACGATCCAGAGCATCGCAGAATAACCATTGAACCTGGATCATACGAATTAGAAGAAATAAATGCATATATACAGGATGTTTTCAAAAAATGGTTCAGTCAGAAGCCGGACATCAACGAGAACATTGAAAAATATTTTAAACTGAGTGCCAACAATAATACATTAAAGTGTTCTATACGAAGCAGTATACCGATAGATTTTGGGGCAAACCGTAAAAATAATATTGGAAGCATCTTGGGGTTTACCAACCGCAAACTGGCTGCAGATACCGTACATATCGCTAATCAGCAAGTGAACATAATATCGGTCTCAAACATTTTTGTGGAAACCAATATCACCGCAGGATCGTACAGAAACAATTTTCTTACTCACAGCATATTCGAATTCAGTCTATCTGTACCACCTGGGTATAATCTGGAAAAGGAGCCTAACCACGTCATATATTATCCACTGAGCGTGACAGAAATTGATAATATTACAATCAGACTAGTCGATCATTTGGGTGAATTGGTAAACTTTTCACCAGATACATACACCTGTGTAAGACTGGAAATAAAAAGTAGCTGAAAATGCCCATCGATTTTGTATATAAAGCACGCTACAGCACCCCCAGACGACCAATACTGAATACGACGTCAAAGCGTCAAGTTGTCGAGAGACTTACAGCAGAAGAAATACGTTTCTTAAAATCTTTGGGATTAAAAGTTATAAATGATGGGCAGCAGAAGTAAACGCAGCTTAGATCTCCACGGCGAAGAAAACGTTAAACTTGGAAGGCTTAAATATGAGGACGTACCCAAATTGGATGTGTTTGGAGGTTATAAATTAGACGAAACCATAATAAAGGAAGATTATTATACATATCTTCCCTTTACATTGAATGCAGAAAACAACGATCGAATTTCAATTGAAATCCAGAGCAGTGATAACATCACATACCCCCATGAAAGTTTCATATTTATAAGGGGCACCTATAAACCTACGGAAACATTAAGAGAAGCGTCAACAACTGTAAACCCGATTAGAGCAGCGGAACCAGATCCTAAAGCTTACGAATTTACTAGAAATGCACCATATTTTCTGTTTGAAGAAATTCAATACAAATTGGGTAATAATCAAATAATAGATGTCTGCAGAATCCCTGGAATTACTCGAACCACTAAAGGACTTGTATCCATGGAAGAATCAGAAACAAAATATACTACACATACCGGGTGGAAGCCTGATACCATATTCCAAGATGGACGGTTTAGTTGTGCTATACCTCTAAAAACCATTTTTGGGTTTTTCGAAGATTACAAGAAAACTATCGTCCACATGCCTCAAGAGCTGATTTTAATCAGATCCAAGTCGGACGTAAATTGCTACAAGTCGATTGGAAATACAGTAACGTTCAAAATACAACGTATTTCATGGGAGGTTCCGCATATAACAATAAGTGACTTCGCCAAGGCTTCGCTGCTTTCGGAGATGCAAAATCAATCATCTATAATGGCTGCATTCAGAAAATGGGAACTACACGAATTACCATCTCTAACACAATCAAAGTCGCAAGTATGGAGAATTAAAGTATCGAACGAAACAGAGAAGGCTCGATGGATATTACTGGTGCTGCAAAATGGGAAGTACGACAGGAAAGAAGAAAATGCTACGAGCTTTACGAATGCCAATATAACCAATGTCAAAGTGTTTTTAAACTCGCAGGCATTCCCTCAAGGGCGATTAAATTTGGATTTTGAGCAGAACGACTACTTGCCAGCGTACCTGTCTTATGCATCTTTTATGGAAAAATACTATCCGAACAAATCGTCAAATAAATGTTTAATGGAATACAACAGGTTTAAGGACTCTCCCGTCTTTGTAATCGACTGTCGTCATCAATTTGAAAGCATCAAGGACGCAACTGTTGATGTAAGAATGGAATTAGAAGCTTCAAGAAATTTTGAACCGTCGATGAAGGCTTATGCTTTAATTATACATCACTCCATGTTTGAATATAATCCGTTTACGGAAATTGTTAATAGATTTATTCACAATTAAAGATTTTGTATATATTTTTTTAATAAAACAGTATAAAATCTATGTTGTTTTAATATTAATAAGATTTTTGGTGATCCAACGCAGTTTTTCGCGCATTCCGATGTACGCCTAAGCACGTCTGTGCTCATGCGCACCCCTGCGCGCGCATTCTTTGCCCATGCGCACCCCTGCCCGTGCGCGCCCCTGCGCGCACGCCACTGCCCAAGCGCACCTCTGCGCGTGCGCACCTCTACCCATGCGCACCCCTACATGCGCGCACCCCTGCCCATGCGCACCCTTGCGCGTGCGCACTCCTGTCCATGCGCACCGTTGCGCGTGCGCACCCCTGCGCGTGCGCACCCCTGCTCGTGCGCACCTCTGCCCATGCGCATTCTTGTAATGCTGGTATATAAGGGGGTATTATTTTCAATTTGAATTAGTTTAAACTTATATATGAAAGATGTACGTCAAGGAATCTTTAGAGAAAGCAATTAGTAAAATACAAAAAAGTATAAGTGTTAACTCTGCAAGTAGGTTATATGGTATACCTAGAAGAACGTTAAGCAGATATGTTAAAAGGTTGCAGAACGTGAAGAAATTACATAATTTCAACGATGCATCCAGAGATGTTATACCAGAAGTTAAAATGCCTGTGCAGAATTATGATAACTTTGCTATTGCTAGTGCAAAAGAGGATGGTAAACATGGAATTTTGTTCCCGTCTAACATACGAGCTATCTACGCGGGACCATCGAGTTGTGGGAAGACCAACGCTTTAATATCTCTGATCTTGCACGAGAACGGTCTTAGATTCCAAAATGTATATGTATTTTCGAAGAGTTTATATCAACCGAAATACGAATTGTTAAGAAACGTTTTTACACTATTAAAAGAAGAAATTGGGTACCATGAGTTTAAAAATTACGATGATTTGATCGAACCCGGAGATACCAAAGAAGATTCAATTATGGTTTTCGATGATATACCTGCAAACGAGCAAAGTAAAATCACTCAGTTTTTCTCGTTCGGTCGACATAAAGCAATAGATTCGTTCTATCTATGTCAAACTTACGCTAGTGCCTTAAAACATAGACTCAGAGATAACGCCAATGTAATCGCATTATGGAACAGGATGAAACCAATCTCAGACATATTTTTGTATTTAATTTTTAATAAAATATTTTGTAAGGAATCGTTTTTTTTATTTATCTTAGCTAAAAGCCTATCTTTGAAATTTGAAAGAAAAATATATATATACATATATATATATATATATATATATATATATATATATATGTAAAACAGGGCATTACTTTGAAAAATTAATACCGGTTAATGTGAATCTATACGAGTCTTAGATGTTTTAAAATACAACCAGAAACAATAATTGGTGTTTGCAAATAAATTCAGTTCTATTTTAATAAAAAAAATGTAAACTTACCTTAAATCTTCACAAAAAGTCACTATACGAAACGATTGTTTAAAATTTCGATGTACTTTAACACAAAAGCGTGCGAAACTAATAGAATTCTACTAATCAGACTGCGTTATATACGGTTTGAAAACCGTTAATTATATTACTAAATGACGTTTGTATTTTCCCCAATCGAGGCCAAAATAGAGCGCTCATTGTATGATTAATAAACCCTCCAGCAATGATGCGTTAATTTTAATGGGTGGCATTGAGCATATCTATTGTATTTTTCAAATCATATAGCCGCTAATTAATAAAAAGAAAGGCTACTTTCACTATACGTCACATAATTGTAAAGCAATTAGTTTGTAAAATGAATGTATTTTCCAAAGTACATATTTAGCATTGAGCATGTAATTATGTTAAAACCAGAAAAATTTTAAAAGTCATGGGTTTTTGCGATATTCCGAAAACAGCACATTACTGTTTGAAAAAATGGTTTTAAATATTATACACTTATGGCTTATAAAAAACTCGTTTCTAAAATCCTTGCGGTTTTAGATTTCTAGGGAAATGGTTGTTTAAAGCATATGTTATAGATAAGCAAAACAATTTAAAGAGATTTGAGAGCTTTAAAGTGTAACTTGGTAAGGGATGGTCCGATTTTAAATCTGTTTTCAGATTCAAATTCTGCGTAAAATTCTAGACTAACAAGATGCGTCACATGGTTAAAAATTTATAAAGACGGTCAGAAAATCGTTATCGGTAAAAAATCTTAAAATTGGGGTAGCTCTCTGAAGGATGATGCAATCTAAGAAATTCATAGAGATTCAGGTAGCTGAGAAAAATCTAATATTAATTGATACTAAACAAGATAGGGTTATCTCGAAAGATGCATTGGTTAGACGAAGAAAACTATTTGGTTCAGATTTGGGAGCAAAGAGCAAAATTTAGAGGTTTGAGAGCTTTAAAGTGAAACTTTGTAAGGGATGGTCCGATTTTAAATCTATTTACAGATTCGAATTCTGCGTAAAATTTTAGACTAATTTAATGTATCGCATGTATAAAAAAATTTATGCGGACGGTCAGAAATCGCAACAGGTAAAAATCTTAAAATTGGGGTAGCTCCCTTGGGGGTGATGCTATCTGAAAAATTCATAGAGATTCAGGTAGCTGAGAAAAATCTAATATTAATTGATACCAAACAAGATAGGGTTATTTCGAAAGATGCAATGGCTAGTCAAAGAAAACTATTTGGTTCAGATGTGGGAGCAAAGAGCAAAATTTAGAGGTTTGAGAGCTTTAAAGTGTAACTTTGTAAGAGATGGTTAGATTT
Organism: Platerodrilus igneus; assembly: GCA_036346225.1. Lineage (NCBI taxonomy): Eukaryota > Metazoa > Arthropoda > Insecta > Coleoptera > Lycidae > Platerodrilus > Platerodrilus igneus. The sequence goes on along the minus strand of JARFIW010000044.1, from coordinate 7,984 downwards.
TAAATCTGTTTGCAGATTCAAATTCTGTGTAAAATTATAGACTAACAAGATGTTTCACATGGTTAAAAAATTTATATGGACGGTCAGAAAATCGTTATCGGCAAAAAATCTTGAAAATGGGGTAGCTCTCTGGGGGATGATGCAATCTAAAAAGTTCTTAGAAATTCGGGTAGCTGAGAAAAATCTAATATTAATTGATACCAAACAAAATAGGGTTATCTGGAAAGATGCAATGGCTAGTCAAAGAAAGCTATTTGGTTCAGATGTGGGAGCAAAGAGCAAAATTTAGAGGTTTGAGAGCTTTAAAGTGTAACTTTGTAAGGGATGGTTAGATTTTAAATCTGTTTGCAGATTCAAATTCTGTGTAAAATTATAGACTAACAAGATGTTTCTCTTGGTTAAAAAATTTATATGGACGGTCAGAAAATCGTTATCGGCAAAAAATCTTAAAAATGGGGTAGCTCTCTGGGGGATGATGCAATCTAAAAAGTTCCTAGAAATTCGGGTATTTAAGAAAAATCTAATATTAATTGATACCAAACAAGATAGGGTTATCTCGAAAGATGCAATGGCTAGTCAAAGAAAACTATTTGGTTCAGATGTGGGAGCAAAGAGCAAAATTTAGAGGTTTGAGAGCTTTAAAGTGTAACTTTGTATGGGATAGTTAGATTTTAAATCTGTTTGCAGATTTAAATTCTGCGTAAAATTCTAGACTAACAAGATGCGTCACTTGGTTAAAAATTTATAAAGACGGTCAGAAAATCGTTATCGGTAAAAAATCTTAAAATTGGGGTAGCTCTCTGGAGGATGATGCAATCTAAGAAATTCATAGAGATTCAGGTAGCTGAGAAAAATCTAATATTAATTGATACTAAACAAGATAGGGTTATCTCGAAAGATGCATTGGTTAGACGAAGAAAACTATTTGGTTCAGATTTGGGAGCAAAGAGCAAAATTTAGAGGTTTGAGAGCTTTAAAGTGAAACTTTGTAAGGGATGGTCCGATTTTAAATCTGTTTACAGATTCGAATTCTGCGTCAAATTTTAAACTAATTTAATGTATCGCATGTATAAAAAATTTATGCGGACGGTCAGAAATCGCAACAGGTAAGAAATCTTAAAATTGGGGTAGCTCCCTTGGTGGTAATGCTATCAGAAAAATTCATAGAGATTCAGGTAGCTGAGAAAAATCTAATATTAATTGATACCAAACAAGATAGGGTTATCTCGAAAGATGCAATGGCTAGTCAAAGAAAACTATTTGGTTCAGATTTGGGAGCAAAGAGCAAAATTTAGAGGCTCGGAGTCTTTAAAGGGTTATAACTTTTCAGGGGATGGTCCGATTTTAAATCTGTTTGCAGATTCAAATTCTGCGTAAAATTCTAGACTAACAAGATGTGTCACATGGTTAAAGAATTTATATGGACGGTCATAAAATCGCTGCATGCAGAAAATCTTAAAAATGGGGTAGCTCTCTGGGGGATGATGCAATCTAAAAAGTTCCTAGAAATTCGGGTATTTGAGAAAAATCTAATATTAGTTGATACCAAACAAGATAGGTTTATCTCGAAAGATTCAATGGCTAGTCAAAGAAAACTATTTGGTTCAGATGTGTGTGGAAATGTGGATGCTTGTGGAAATGTGGAGTTCATCTCCGCATTTCCCTCCTTATGGGATTTACATATAGTCGAAAAAAACTATTGTGCAAAATTTAAGATGGTAATGTTATTCATTTCTGTCGCCAGATGTGGGAGCAAATGTGGATTGTGTGTGGAAATGTGGGATTCTCCTCATTTCCACACCACCTCCTCATTTCCACCTCCACCTCCTCATTTCCACCTTATGGGAATTTACATGTAAATCGGGAGGAAAAGAGGGCCCAGAACGTCACTAAATACTCTACTAGCATAGAACGAGCTTTGCGCATTTAGCATAAATATAAATAATTTCGTGTATTTACTATAAAACGCAAATCCTTTTGCGTTAAAAAGCAATAAAGGTTTAAATTAATTAACCCGTGTATTGTGGTAATAGATTCTAAATAAAGAATTTTCTAGAATTGAGTCATCGGTATTTAGAACCATGTATAAACTCGTTAAATAAACATTTTTATTCCAAGAAGCAGCTTGAATATCGAAAAACCTGCAAAATCCCTGGAATAGTTGATTATCTTTTGCATTAGTATGCGACGCCGTAATAATAGTATATGAGAAACAAGGATAAAGAACGCATCACGGATAACTAGAACAGATAAGAGGGTAATAAAATGTCGAAATTTTACACGCTAATTGGGCATTACGACAACCCTTACATCATAATGTTTGATATTATTCTGGTAAAATTCTAGAAAATAGACTATATAAAAAGCGCTTATCGTTTCGAGAGGAATTTATTCATTAAATTTGATCCCATGCGGTCGATGCTTAAAGTAGATCAAAAAATGTTATTTTAAAGCGCTAGCCGTTGCGTTATAGAAATATGCAGTAAAACATAGTTGCGAAGTTGCAATGAATATTGAAGTGATGTTTTTATACCCAAATTACATACAAAAATGGAATTATTAATTACGAAAAAAATGCAAATATTCTTCAAGATAAAGCTATTGTTAAAGATGTATTAAATAATTGAAAATAAAATTTAACCCAAAAAGGTACTTTGATAATTGCTGTTGGAAATCAAGAGTTTTAATGTGGAAAAACTTGTAAGCCGATTTGAAGATGAATTTAAAATAGGAAGATTTTAATTACGAGCGTTTTTGTGGAATCCGCAAGTAGTATTTTTTTCTTAATTTATTTGTAACTGAATGTGTAATATTGGCTTTTTGTACAAAGTAAAAGGGCTTTTGGTAATTTCAGTGCAGTAGTTAGCACATAGGTAAAGAAAGGTTTCTACTATGAGCTCTTATTAGACCTGAGGGTTTAAAGTAAAGTTTGGGGATAAGCCCAGTTACTATTGGTTAATTATTGGTGTAATTAGAAAATTTTCCAAATTATTTTCTTTAAAATGGCTTCTTTAAAATTGATAATATGTGTTAAATATTCAAGATGTATAAGGAATGTAAAACTGAAAATTTTGAATAGCAACTTGATGTTCAAATAAATCGTGATGTACTTTTGGAGGTCAACTTTTATTTATTTAAACAGTAGGGTAGGATTTTTACAGAACAAGTGAGCAGCCGTGGTGAATATACCTGAGGAAGCTGGAGGTCTTGGCGTCCGAATGGGAAAGCATCTTCAGTGGGTATTATTATAAGGTGATATGAATTGCAAGTCTAGGTGGTAAGGCTTCATTTTCAGGTAGGTGCAGGTGTTTGTGACAACACAAATTCTTAAGGGCGTTCCATCCAGGAAACCTACAGAGAATTATGACGGCCCAACGCTGGGGCTCGATGGTTTTCAGAAAGTAATTCGGAGAAATATATATATATATATATATATATATATATATATCATATATATCTGTTATAGACGCATATGTCCATATGTCCAGATCCTTGTTTCTTGCTATCAACCGGTTGCCTATCAAGACCAAGAAAAGAATGTTGACTGTTATTTCCAACGACGTGGTGGATAGGAGATAGGAGATAGCTGTCGATACCGTCATTTGTCATTGAATTGGCGTCAAAATGTATTTACAGTTACGGGACGAAACGGTTTTAAAGAGAGGCAGTGTTACGAACTACTGTTAGGCAACCCGTCAAACACACAGCTGCATAATCAAAGGTATATTCTAAACAGTAGACTATGCGTCATCTATTTAATTATAGGGTATATATAAGATCAGTGATAAATGTAGGAGTTAGTCTATATCAAAATGTCGTATATAAATCATCTCGTGTATAGTTAGTTGAGTAGAGTATTTAGTGACGAATCAGAACCACATTTCCTCCAGAATCGCACATTTCCTCACACATCTGGACCAAATAGTTTTTTTCGACTAACCATTTTTCATCTTTCGAGATAAATATATCTTAAATTTTTCATCTTTCGAGATAAATGAGCATCCACATTTCCACACACGAGATAAACCTATTTTTAAGATTTTTTACCGCTAACATTCTGGACCAAATACTTTTCTTCGACTAACCAATGCATCTTTCGAGATAAACCTATCTTGTTTGGTATCAATTAATATTAGAATTTTCTTCCCCTACCATTTCTAGTACCTCTTTGTTCTTAACTTTGTCTGTCCATGGTATCTAGGAGCTACTCCAATTTTAAGATTTCTTACCTGTAGCGACTTTTGAGCGTTCTTATAAAATTTTTAGTCATGCGATACATCTTTTAGTCTAGAATTTTACGCAGAATTCGACTCTGTAAACAGATTTGAAATAGGACCACGCCCTGCAAAATTACACACATACCCTCTGCGAGATAAATCTTTCTCCACATTTCCACCCACGAGATAAACCTACCTTGTTTGGTATCAATTAATATTAGAATTTTCTCAGCTACCCAAATCTCTTTAAAATTTTTAGATTGCATTACCCCCCAGAGAGCTACCCCCATTTTAAGATTTTTTTTGCTGGTAGCGACTTTTGAGCATTCTTATAAATTTTTTTTATACATGCGATACATCTTGCTAGTCTAGAATTTTACGCAGAATTCGAATCTGTAAACAGATTTAATATCCGACCACGCCCTGCAAAGTTATACCCCTTTAAAATCCGGAACCTCTAAATTTTACTCTTTGCTCTATAAGCAAAACTAACAAATAGTTTTTTTTGTCTAACCAATGCATCTTTCGCGATAAACATATCTTGTTTGGTATCAATTAATATTAGAATTTTCTCAGCTACCCAAATTTCTAGGAATTTTGTAGATTGCACCATCCCTAAGGGAGCTACCCCAATTTTAAGATTTTGTACCAAGATCAATTCCTAATCACCTCTCCTTTTTAATATTTACAGTCCTTTAACCAATACAAAGAAATATGATCACAAAATTTTATTAATTTATTTTATCCCATTTACAGTTTAATATATTAATCATTCCAATGTAATGTGTTTTAAATATATAAATGGGAAGGTCGACTTTTGACGTAATCATCGCGTGGTTAATAATTAAGAAAGCGCATTTTGCTGGTATGAAATCCATGGAATTTCTCCTGTAATGAAAAGAAGAATGCATTCGTAATTGAAAATGCGTGTTACATACCTTCAGCCTAATTAAGTATTAATATAGCAAAATATTTAAATTCAATATTTTCGAAACTTCCAATGTAGCATTAATTTTATAGCATTAATTTGTAATTATTTGTAATCCAGCAAATATTCTAGATTCTTAACGATTATGTGAATCACATGTGAAAGCTGTATATAATTTCTTCTCCAAACAAATGCGGTTATTACAATAGGAAAGTACGCTAAATGCAAGTCAATTAATAGCAATTTAATACTGTTTACTGACCTACCTTAATTGATTGTACAAGGAAACACAATAAAATATATACAAATATAGTAACTACCTTATATATTTATGCCCCATGTAGGTTGCTGTACTATTAGGACCAGGGTATGCAGACTTTAACACCTCCATGTCGCACGCTTTACACAGATGTTGGTTGTTTCGTACAAGACCCTTTAACAGCTGGCGGAGCTGAACGTTTACTGCTTAATGACATACCGTGCTGTTTTTCCTTGTGTCGCTGTAAGCTATTCTTGTAAAAGCGATACTGCAAGACCCAGAAATTAAGTACTTTGCTGCCGACGGATGTATAAGTTTAACCGTGGACGATGTTACACCACGACATTAAATGGCAGGCTTGAATATTTTCTTTGGAAACAATCGAAGATTGCCGAAGACACTCGAAGAGTGCACAAACGCGGTCACTAAACCACAATTAATAATCGCCTTTATAGGTTTAACATTTCTACCTTTACCCAATGACTTTAATTTCTTATTGGAGAGAATCCTTATTCTCCCACACACTGCTGCGTAGTTGCATACCCACCCCTTTTGGGGATATATGCTCGTTATAGGTTGTAAGACCCTCGGTTTTACTTAACTACACTTCGTGAAATCCCTTTAATCTTTTTAATCGTGTTCTTTTCGCGTACAATACAGTAGGACTTAGCGTTACTACCAACAAATTATAATATTAGACCCACATTAAAGTTGCCTTTGAATTATTTCTCTACAATTTTTTGTTAACATGCGGTAAATTGTGTTTATTATTTGCGAGGTACACCACTTTAAACCTAAAAATAAAAACAGGATAGTTTAATACGTCTATTAATAATTTATGGTAATGTTGGCGATACAAATATGTAAAAACAAACTTTATCAAGAAAATATAATGTTTTTAATAGAATACATACATGTATTGATAACATCTATAAACCGCTGTGGTAACCAGAGTCTGGCGAATTTGGGATAGCCAAATCTCTAAACATTTGCGCAAGCGATTGCCTTGCAGTTGCATCTTTTAAGTACTGAATGGGGAAACATTTAATAAGTTCCAACACTGTCAAGTAATTTAAATTGCTGCAATCATTAGACAGAGAAATACTGGCACTGCTCTCTCCCTCTAATAACGTTTGAACCCTTCTTCCTCCGTCGTATTTCCACATACTTTTTATATCACCAACAAATTTTCGTAAAATTCTGGAAAGTTTCTACACCTTAACTCAGCCATTTTAAAACAGATCAATTCTTGCAAATTTAATAGCTTGATGCACTCGTACGCAGGTAGCACAATAACATTCCCATCTTTCGTAATCTCCATATTATATAAATTCTCTTTTCAAAATTGTTCAACAGCCATATACTTCTATTAAAGGCTGTGCTCAGCTGCAATTTGAAATCTTGATCCAATTGTATGTCAACAACATCGTTTCCAGTAGTCAAACCATTTAATCTGACTTGTTTTGAGTCTTGAGCAAATTGGTGAATTTGAAATTCCACTTGAAAAGTACACAATTTTTCCAATCAAAGTAAGAGAATGTTATCGTAGAATCAGCACACATACCACTACAGCAAATAACTTGAATGGCAGGTTGAAGACCACCATATAAATCAAAACCAACTTCTAATATATGGTGGTGATAATTTGGAGGAAATTCGCCTAACCTATGGTTGACTTACCAACTAGTTGGTTGATATTTAATTGTGGTACTCCACATCACTTGTAACGTCAACACAAGAAAATCCATCTTTAATTTAAATTTTAATCAAACTCGACGATACTTTGACGACTAATGCACTGGAACATGGCTCTCGCCTTTTATGCCGATGGTCGAGCGTGCGCAGCTCATTATATTAGTTGGCGTTATATGCAAGTCTTGACTGAAAAGTGACGCGTATAATTGTTTTATAGTGGGTTATACCTGTATTATTTAACCACCAACGCCATTTTAGAATTATTAAACAAAATTACTCTTAGCAGTATTTTAATATACCATCGTGTAAGATTTCAATTATTATTGTGTTTTCCTCAGGTTCTCAAATCCCTCGGAATTTTTCAAATCGAATGACTCCTTACTGATTTGCAGATTAACCTTTTGCAAGCACCTATATAATTCACCTTTAATCTATTTCTAAACCGTATCGCTCTGTCTTTTGAGATAAACCCTGGTGTAACCTATAAAATTAGTATAGAATTTTCCTGGGAATTGAAATTAATTATCACATCTTTTAAAATTAGTTCCAACAAAGACCTGTATATATTGTATTAATATTCAAAAACCTATCAGCAAAACACTTTTGCATTTTTTATTTAGATTTAGCTCGATAATGAGTTAAACTCCAAAAATATTTATTAGTGGCTAGAATTGTTAAAATTTTCAATTAGTGAATCCACATACAAATGATTAAACCAAAAGGTATAATACATATATTAATTCTGCATGACCTAGAAAGTGGTTCGATAATCTATTTTAAATGTAGTTCAACATAAGACGTATATTCTAAATAAATTTAGTGAAATGTATGATCATTAGCTTGCATTGTTTGTCGATGACGTCTGACTATTAATTTAATAAAGCA